>JAUEKZ010013305.1:2533-5033 GCA_031471865.1 Melibe leonina | reverse complement strand
TCTTTCTTTCCTTTTGTTTGTTTTGCTCCTTTCTTCTTATTCTTCATCTTCTTAATCATTGTTATCATCTTCCCCTTTATCTATTTCCCTCTCTCACTCTTTCATTTTTTTTTTATTTTTTTATTTTTTTTCCCCCAAATTATTTGCAATTTGTAAAAGCGCATCGAGCACTTTGGTGGAAATGCGCTCAAAAATGTCATCCATTATTATTATTATTATGCGTTAATATACCAGATAAATAAGATATAAGTGAACTGACATATGCCAAAAGCCTGAATCCAGATAAACCAGATTTCAGTGAGCTGACATATGCCACTGAAATCTGATTTATCTGGTATACGAAATGGTAAGTCTTGAACATTTTGTTGTCTCCAGCATTGAAAGGGTTACACAGTCCCAGGTTGGTGCATGTCTGCAGTTCTTACAGACAAATTAGTACATCGTTCCCTACCTACTTCTCCTTCTTCAACCTCTTTATCCTACTCTCCTTCTCCTTCTCTTACTCTTCCTCTTGCGCATTCGTGTCCCTCTTCTTTTTTCTCCAAATTTTTCTGCTCATCAGCACCTTCTCGTCATCTTCCTCTTGTTCACTCATCTCCCTCTCCTTTTATCATCCTTCACTTCTTTCTGCTCTCCTCCTGTCCTCTATCGACTACCTCATCTCCTCTGTCGTCTCCTTTTTCGTCATTATATTTTTCCTTTTCTTCTTTCTAGTCTTGCACGACCTCTCCTTATGATGTACGGACAAATTTATTAAATCGAAAAAATAGCGTCGGATATTTTTCACAGAGAGAGAGAGAGAGAGAGAGAGACTGAGAGAGATACAGAGAGAGAGATTTATATATATATAGAGAGAAAGTGAGAGACAGACAGGCAGAGATGCAGACAGGTAGAGAGAGAGAGATAGAGAGAGAGACTGAGAGAGAGACAGAGAGGGAGACATATATATAGAGAGAGAAAGGGAGAGACAGACAGACAGATATGCAGACAGATAGAGAGAAAGAGAGAGAGAGACTGAGAGAGAGACAGAGAGAGAGACATATATATATAGAGAGAGAAAGGGAGAGACAGACAGACAGAGATGCAGACAGATAGAGAGAAAGAGAGAGAGAGAGAGAGAGAGAAAGAGAGAGAGAGACTGAGAGAGAGACAGAGAGGGAGAGATATATATATAGATAGAGAAAGTCAGAGACAGACAGAGATGCAGCCAGATAGAGAGAGAGAGAGAGAGAGAGAGAGAGAAAGGAAAATGTCGCAGCAACCCAACTCACCTTTAGTGTTGACATTGTTGACATATGATTATAGAAAATTATTAAATTTCTGTAAACATTAATTGATTTTTACATTTAGAGTGCTGCAAATGAAATAAACGCAGAAAAAAAGAAGAAATACGTAGAAGAAGAAAAAAGAATATATGGCAGAAGAAGAGAAGAGGCAAAAATAGAATGAAGAATAAGAATAAAAACAGATAGACAAAGAAGATCAAGAAGAATAAAATGAAAGAGGGAGAGAGGGAAATAGGTAAAGGATAAGGTGATAATAATGATTAAGAAGATGAAGAAGAAGATGAAAGGAGCAAAACAAGAAAAAGGAAAGAAAGATAAGAAACGGATCGGAAGAAGAAGAGGGAGAAGAAATTTGAGAAGGTAAGGGTGGATTATTTCAGATTAAAATATCATCTAGCTACGCCATTGGAGCTTAGCAATGTTGTGAACAAAATTAAAATTAGGTTTGGAGGGGTTATTTTTGGAAACGTATGTGGGAAGGTTTAAATGTTATTGGAACTAAAAACAGGATGTTCACTTTTTGAATCCTGTTTTTTTTTTATCTGTTGTCTTTCTTTAAACATAAAACTTCACAAAGAGGAGCCGGTTGTTTAAAATTACTATATATACCTTTACGTCTGAGATAAAGGATGCATGGAATGATAGATGAATGCCTGGATTGGTTGTTTTATGGCCTAGTGTTTCTAACCCAACCGAAATATGTAAAATTTTGAAAATATGTGATCTTATACCAGATAAATCAGATTTTAGTGAACTGATATATGCCTGAAATTCAGGCTTTTGGCATATGTCAGTTCCCTTAAATCTGATTTATCTGGTATAAGAACAGACATATCTTAAAGAATTTGGTGTCCTGAAATTCAGGCTTTTGGCATAATATGTCAGTTCACTTAAATCTGATTTATTTGGTATAGGAGCACGTACATTTTCAAGAATTTGCATATTTCAGTTGGGTTAGAATCAGACAGATCTCGCTATCCCGCTGTGAAAAGGTTAACACACAATTTCCACAAGAAACCACAACAAACAAGACGTGCTCTTTAGTGACAGGAAGTGAGCGTGATATGATGACCTGGATGAATTTGCAGGACGGTCATTGGGGACTGCTTGATTTGGTACATATTATTTTGAACACAACATCCTATTGGAGTTTAACTCTCAACTTTTAGCATGACGCTAAACATGCTTTATCCTATTTCTCAGGCGATGGGGGG
>JAUEKZ010013304.1:22027-32726 GCA_031471865.1 Melibe leonina | reverse complement strand
GTGTATAACAGAGGTTGAGTGTGTGGTATGTGTATTAGAGATTGAATATGTGGTGTGTATAACAGAGGTTGAGTGTGTGGTATGTGTATTAGAGATTGAATATGTGGTGTGTATAACAGAGGTTGAGTGTGGGGTGTGTGTATTAGAGATTGAATATGTGGTGTGTATAACAGAGGTTGAGTGTGGGGTGTGTGTCAGGCTCACCGACATGAGGCATCAAGGCATAGGCAAAGGTATGTGTTCCCATGTCTGCGTTGGGATCGGGTCCCTTGGGAGACCGCAGTCTGGGGAAGACAGAACACAAACACACAACATTGCTTTTTATTTCACCCATAAAGTTTGGGAAGTAAGCCAAATGGTTGAAAAGCATACTGACAACTTTAGTATAAAGAGTCAGTTTTGTGGGTTAATCAATTAGAAGAAGAAAAAGAAAAAAGATACACAGTCTATCACGCATCCCTCATACGCATAGTATTAACCTTTTCACTGCTAAAGACACCAAAATCTTCAATATTTGCCTGTTCTTATACCAAATAAATCAGATTTCAGTGAACTGACATATGCCAAAAGCCTGATAATCAGGCTTTTGGCATATGTCAGTTCGCTGAAATCTGATTTATCTGGTATAAGAACTCGTACATTTTCAAGATGTTGCATATTTCCTTTGGGCTAGAATCACACCTCGCTGTGAAAGGGTTAAAAACACTTACAGTGAGAGATATATGATACATAGACACATACAGCGTATGATAAATGAGAATGTGCATTGTGTAACAAAATCCTAATTTCAGGTATTCGATGAATAAAAGTAGATCTTATCTTATATTATCTAATAAACAATTACATTGAAAGGCGTATAATATACAGACACTTACAGTGAGAGGCGTATGACACCGTCCACAGCAGAGTAGCCATACTTGCAGTCATTCAAGACACTCACACCAAAGCCGTGCTCAGAAATGTCTGCCCACTTGTGACCACACACCTACAAGGAAAAAACCAAGATGAAGGATAATGGGCGGTGCTGATAAGAAACCAAAGAAAGGAGAACAATAGGAAAGTGCATGAGTGCCTTGAGGAGGATTCGAACACAGAACCTGCCACAGCACCAAGTGCCTGGCCACCAGTACTGCCTATCTACTTGGCCATCTATCATTCAAAGATTGGGTTAAAAATTGGTCCCGGGAGGTTTGAACCGAACGACACTACTACTACTGGCCATCCATTCAGTGATTTTCAGTGCTTGCTAAACAGCTAGAATTATTCATACACTTTATGACTTAAAGGAGAGCACCACACATGACAACATTCAATCTTTGGTCCAAAATTACGACACTAGATGTTGATGAAAATCCAGAAATGCAATCTTCTGATTAAAATAGATTTTTTTAAAAAGGAATGCAGGTTCTAACAAAGCTCAACTTCAGCATCAGTTATCAGCAATACAATCCTGATTACATCAGTACTAGACTTATAGGATCAAGTGGAAGGTTGCCATTACTTGCCACTTTGCCTTCACTTTGACTAAATCTAAACCATGGGTGTCATTTTTCAGTTCAGGGTTATCACGGAATTCCGAGGGATGGATTTTTCTGTGGAACACTTTCCGAGCTGTGTCTTTATATAGACCTTACAGTAGGAGTGTGTGATCATAGGATTTTGTCATTTTCAGGGGTGGGGACTTTTTTTGGTGGCACCCATGATCTAAACAGACCTGTCTTCCCATTCATTCTGTTCACTGAACTATCGGGCCAACAATAGAAAAACATGGTTAAACAGATAAAGTGGCAGAAAGGACAAGGAAAGGGCAGAGCTTACTTATTGGGGGGGGGGGGGGGGGGACAAGCTGCCCACAACAAATGTAATTCATTATCATATCAAGACTAAGTTGCCCTTTGCTTGTCCATACTGGCCTATCTATTGATCACTCATATCTGCATAAACATATATCCACAGGCGGAGTTGTCCCCTTTTTTTAATATCATATCATCACACAGTTAAAAAACACAAGGTACGTACCTCAAATTTGGCAGAGTCCCAGGATGTGTTGAAGTGATTCGGCCTCTGAATGTATCCACTCTGGATGTCATAGGTCACTTCAGTGGCATGAATTGAGGTCGGGAATTCAACTTTCAGGAATCGCCTGTTTTCTTTCCACACAACCTAGATAAGAGTAAGGGTGGAGATAATGTTGCAGAGAGTTTGAAATACTGTGGAACCCCTGGATAACGACGTTGCCCTGGACTAGCAAATTATGTTGTTATCCAGGGCTGTCGTTATTCAGGGGGTTTTCAATGATTACTAATAACTCATAACCAAAATAAAATTGGGACCAGGGGTCAAGACGTCTTATCCAGGAGTTATCGTTATTCAGGGGTGTGGCTATCCAGGTGTCTCTGTAGGTACTCCATCCATCTCTTACAGGGCCTCATAAATGGCCAACAGCAAATATCAAAACACATAAAACAAGATATGCACCTGTTAGGTGTGTTATGATTTATTCGAAGGACGAGGACACTACTGATGTATGTTGGGCCAGGTGCCCATTTTATCACTGGGTTGACAGTGAGAGTTTTCAGTCCAGAAAACCCATGCTGCTTGCTACATAGAAATAAAAGGAGGGCTAACTACAATATCCCACTGAGTCACAGTATACTGACACAGGGCCAACCCATTTTGTCAAGCGTCTAGTGGTAAAAAATGCTGATTTTAACTTCATATGTATGCAGCCCGGAATTTAAACCACAGATCTACCAGTCAGTTCTGAGGCAGACACTCTACCTATAAAACTGTAATAATATGAGAACGGATTGCTGAGTCTGTGGTAGTCTAGAGTAAAGAAGAGAAAGGTAATAATTAACAGGCAAAAGAGAGACAAAGAAAAGGACGGGGTGTGATTTTTGCACCATTCATGGACATCATTCTCATATACAATTTACATCATTGACTTACCACTAATTTGACGGCCATCATCATTTTTCTCAATCTGAAGCTAATGAATACGAGTATTTTTACTATCATTTAACAATATTTTCATGATTTTGTTTGTTGTGTCTGTCCTGCGGAAGGCCTTGGGCCGAAACCTTGGCGTCATTTTGTCTTTGCCTCCCCTTTGCCTGTTAGTTGCTACCTACCTTTGTCTTCTTTACTTATAAAACTAGTGCATCTGTCTGCTGTCTATGCTCTCACCTCTGTCTCAAAGCGCAGGAGGGGACTGGCAGAGGCCAAGATGATCCTCTGCTTGATGCAACTCTCCTCACTGATCTGGATGCTGACCTGAAGTGGAAGAAGATTTATGAAGTTCAAATATAAAGACATCATTCATAATATCATAATATAGATAAAATGATAAGGTGATAAGGTGCATTTCTATAGCGCTTTTTTATGTCAAACAGTGAATATTGAAACACATAGCACAAGACAAGCGCCTGTTAGGAGTGTTACAATCTATTTATCGGACAAACACACTGCTTTATGAATGGCTAGATATCCATTTTACTGATGGGTTGACAAATTTCCCTTTTCTTTATTCTTATTCCAGAAATGTATTTCAAACCGATCCCCTGCAAACTCACCGACAGTGTTACCCTCATAGGGCTTTCCTCCTCCACCTTGACACGCTGTGATGCATTGCAGAGAGGCTGCCTGAGGAGGGAAGATTTTAGGAGGAGGACAAAAAAATATCTCAACTACAGCTTTTGGCATATGTCAGTTCACTGAAATCTGATCTATCTGGTATAAGAACATGTACATTTTCAAGATTTTGCATATTTCAGTTGGGTTAGAATCAGACCTCGCTGTGAAAGGGTTAAAACATGCACTGACCTAAAACTCATTAGGTCATTTGAAGAAGAATTAAACTACATATAAGAGCATTATTTCATAAGAAGAAAGCATCTACTAAAATACCTGTTTTCCCATCTAAAATAGGTATGGCACTATGGCACGGCTGAGATTTGAACCCTTGACCTACAAGTTCTGAGACAGACACTTTATCTACTGAGCTATACTCTCCTCACCGAGTCTCCAAGTGGTAGTCCATCACATCCCACGCGTCCCAGAACAGGGGAATGTCATCGTACAGCACAAACTGGTTGGCAGGATAGGCTGACGCAATGGCTTCCCTGCCTAAGGTACCACAGACCCCTCTGGGGAAGTATGTCAATAGAAAAAACATTTAAAAAAAGGAAGCAAAATTTCCTTTTAAACAATACACATACATAAATCCTGTGATAAAGTACACTCTGCGTCTTAACCGCAGACTACCAAAATGAGTGTGTTTAATCCTCTATGAAATTGGATGGTGACTTAAGTTTTTCTATCTAAAAGGGATCAGAGACCAGTGCTTTGACAGACATGCATAATTGCAACACCCGTAACTAGTGAAGTGTTCATAACTTGCCCTGATTGCACTAAGGCTTTGAAAGTTCTTTATCAACTTTCTTTCAGTTGTATTTTTGTTGATCTTGTTTACAAGGCACTGATGATTGTATTTGGTCATTTTTATAGCGATTTTAATGTTAATGGTCTGAACCAATAGATTTTATTGGTTGTAGAAGCTCCGCTAATGTTCTAGATTTGACTGTCAGACCAACTAAATAGGTACCCATTGATTTCTTTTTTTGCCATTTTGACGCCTTTTGTACTACTGATTCTGAAAATATCTGTTAAAACTTTTTATTTGCAATTTTGCGTATATGTACATGTGTATGTAATTATTTATCAATAATGTATCCAATGTCAGAATTATTGGTACCTCTCAAACAACAAGAATATTCTTAAAACCAGATTCTCCTGTTCAAGGTCAGGGGTGTGTGTTAGTTGCAGGGGAGTCCCATATATGCTCATAAGACTGATATTGATAATAATAATGATGGTTAAAACAATAACAACAATGATAATAATACCTTATTGGAGGAGGAGAGAGAGCAGGGGGTAAATACACCATATTTCAATCAATATTTACAAAACTTACTCTTTATCCTTTGCATCCACACACCTCAAAGACAGTACCCTGCCTAAGGGATCAACTTCCGCACTAATCCATTCATTTTGAAGTATAAAGTTTGCGCCCTGGAAAACAACACAGACAGGTTGTATGTGAAAAAGTGTGAGAATGAGAATATGGATATGGGAGAAAACAGTGGAGTAAAAATGTCCGATATGGCAACACTGGATGAGGAAAGCCAAGCTGAGAGAAAAAGAAGACAAAGAAAGACAGAGATAAAAGGACAATCCTCTCTTTTTAAAAAATGGAGAAAGAAACTATTAGGTTTGATCTATGAGATAAGAAAGGCATTTTAGCAGCCGTCCCACCAGGAGCGCATTTTACCCAGGCAAAGACTGAACCAAACCATCTTTACCTGTCGAATGCATTTAACAGGAAGTGCCTCCTTCACAATGCAGTCTTCAATAGGCTTTGTACATAGAGGGGGAACCTTGAGCAACACTGAAACATGAAGGTGTAACAGCAGTGCCTATAAGAAATTATCATCATCATCATCATCATCCTCAATATCGTTACCCCTATTACAGACTTTTTCTATATTATGTCAATTCACTTTAGTTTGATTTTATCTGACAAAAGTACAGGCAAATCTTACTGATTTTGATATATCTAAATTAGTTTGATTAGAAATAACCTTAGCAATGAAAGAGCTATCATTATTATCATCATTATTATCACTTAATTGTTTTTTAAGGTGCACTAACACACACCATATTCAGCATCGTTCACAGAATTTCTTCTCCTCATTTTGGCTGCGGGTTCTGCTGGTTCCCTTGATTTGCTATCGAGTGGGGGCAAAGTGCATACTGTCAGCATTTCAAATCCTTGAACATTCATCACATACAAACCACCCTGGAATGAGAACAAGAAACATTCAAGAAGAAAAAAATATATCTGAATTAGTCTATGGCATTGATGTGAGCTTTAAAAAAAGTATTTTTTTGGTGATTAAAAACTGTAACTGCAAGAGAATTCTGATTTATTGGTCAGTAGATTTATACAGAACCAAAAAAATAAAATCCGAAAAAAAAAAAAATTGATGAAAACAATGGCCATAAATTTCTACAAATACTTATTATCTACCTTTGTAGTTGTGTCAGTTTTCTGTGAACCAGTTACACTTGCTGTCAGGGCGGATTGCAATAGCTTCTGTCCCAATGAATCAATATCTGGGATAAAGAATAAAACAAAGCTTTTGAAAAAAAAAAACCCCACAGCTTTTTCTATACAGATGTGGATGGGTGTGCGGCTCATACAAATCATCACAGAGGCATGTCAAGCATCATTGGTCATCTACACAAAGTCAGTGGTTGATGGAGGAAGGTTAAATACAGGAATGACTGGCTGGTTGGTTAGTTGGCTGGTTGGTTAGTTGGTTGGTTGGTTGGTAGTTGCCTGTTTAACTCCCTTTTAAACATAATTAAGATCATATCAAAGGCCCAGCTCTCTAGACAAGATAACTTGCTGACACACAGAGATAAATGGAAGGCTCACCCAGTCACAGTTAACTTTCACCACGCCAATTAGTCTTAGCACTCTTTTCATAATGCCAAGCACCCAGTTGGAACAGCATCTAAAGTGCAGGGGTTCAAACCAAGGACTTACCAATTCCCAAGCCCTCTACCAGTTGAGCTAATGAGCCGGTAGACCAAATCCCCAAGTGATGGGACCAACAAGCCACAACCACTTGTGTTGTGTCCTTGGGTAAGCTACTTTATCCTACTAACAAAAATTGTAGAGGTGCACTGCAATAGACGCCTTGGATATTCCAGTCACTTTTAACCCTGTCAATGCTATGGTTATTCCTAATCACTACTAACTAGACATCCAAATGTCCAGATTTGCCTATTCTTATACCAGATAAATCAGATTTCAGTGAACTAAAATGATATGCCAAAAGCCTCAAATTCAAGCTTTTGGTATATATTTGTTCATTGAAATCAGATTGATCTTGAACGCAGAAATTTTGATGCTTTTGTTTATTTCATTTTTGTTAGAATCAGATCCCCCAATGAAGGGTTAAGACAGCCATCCACTTATGAATAAAAAGAGTGATTTTTATAAAATCTGTATATGATGCCCATCTTCCTTAATTCATTATAGCTTTACGCTTCAAGGTCAAGTTTTAGTTTAAAGTTCCAAATCGCTGTATTTATCTTGATGGGGCAATTACAATGAAAGATTATGTAAAAGCTATGCAAGCAAATACAACAAGCATAAAGTATCCGACAACAATTTGATTACTTCATAACAACAACAAAAGCAAGAACTCATCTAGGTGAGACATTAGACTAACCTTTGTAATACTCAATGGCATCTGTAAAAACCTGAAATGCAGTAAGATCAAAACAGAAAGTTAGGTTTTATTTTTCATATTCCATCCTTCATTCAACTGTTAATGCAGAGTAAAAAAATTCATGATTTACACTAAAAAATAAATACCATCTCTCAAAGAAACAAGCAAACAACAAAACAATAACAACATGCTAATGCAACAAACAGTTGATTAACAAACATAAAAAACCCCACATACAAAGAAAGTTATATAGGCAAGGAAGACCAAGAGTTTTCTACAGCCTTCTGTTTACCAAACTACTTAATTGTCTGGACAGCAAGTGACCCTGTATTTACATTCCATACAAATAATATGAGGAGGGGCTACTTCCAGCCTTCGATGGTCTGACCATTTTTCAAATGAGGATTTGTGGACAAGAGCAAATGTAAAACCAGTCAACATTTAAATATTTTGAAAGGAGATTGAAATTGATTAAACACACATTTAAGGCATCCTGAAACAAGTATAGCAAAAAGAAACCCTTGTGTGGAATCCCCAGGGTAAGAGGAAAAGGGGTAGACCAAAAATGTCATAAAGGAGAGATGTTATGGCAGATGTGAAGAGATTGAAGAAGATGCATATTGAGATTAGGAGAGACGGTCAAAAAGGGATAATTGGAGAACAATTTTTGATGACCTTGGCTCCACAGCGATTGACAAGGTGCAGAGAGACAGAGACATACATGGAAAATCTATGACACACCTGTGAGATTGAAGACCCAGGGAGGACGTCATGAAACTGATTCAGCAGCAACAGCTTCCAAAGACGTTCCAGTTCCCCGTACGGATATCGGAACTCCTTGTTCCTGAGGCAGGCAATGGTAGACAACGCCTCAATGGCCTGCAGCAACACCTCACTTTGTCTGTTACACTTTTTGACCTGTGGCAGGAGAGAGACAAAAGAAAAAAACATTTTGTTTTTATTTTGGTTGTCCACCCATTCATACTGCACTATGCTCCAGCTCTATCCCTGGTAATAAATGAAGCAATGGGACAGAATTTGATACACCCCAGCAGCCGTGTGACCAATCAAAGATCTAGGAGGAAAACTTTGAATCAAGAACTAGGTGACCAGCCCACCAACCAGTAGATAGCTGCCACAAAGGCACCAAAAAGAACATACCACAGATAATATTAATTCTTGACAAATAAAACAAACCAAAAACAACATCTTTGACATAACAGAAGGCCTGCCATCCTCTGTTGGTGGCCAGAAACAGAGAACATTCAATGCATTCAAGGTAATATGTAAAGACATTTTCTTTATGACTCGCGTCCACTCCGTTCCCGCTGACAAGAGACGATTTTTAGGTTCTTCAATTCCTCTTAAAAAAAAACAATAACTTCTACTTTCTGGTACAATACCACTCTTTGATATCTATTCCACGACTTTGTTGTTGAGAGTTCTAAAATATGGCAGGCAAAATCATGGCAAGTAATGATCCCCATAATTTATGTTTCTCCTATTAGGGAAAACACATGTAATAAAACAAATCTACACATTTTTTAATGAATGAGGATTATGTCTTGATTTGAATTAGTTTATTGAGAGGGCATTTACCCCACATGAAAACATTCACAAAAAGACACTTGAAATCCTTACTGGCCTCTATACAAAATTTTTCCCAGCAGATAAATAAACCATCTCTAATCTTATCTTATCATGACAAATGATCTACCTGGGCCCAAGTGGTGTACGTTCCATTGTGCAGCTCCAGGTAGAGCTCTCCCCTCCATCGACAAAGCATGTCCGTGCCCTCTTTTTCAATGGAATCAAAAAACTCATCTGATCCACTGAACTTCACTCTGTTTGATAGTGTTTAAAAAGCATAGAGCTATTTTCAAACCATTTTCAAATTCACAGGAAAAAGACACGAACATTTTTATCAAAAGCCTTCATCAGGCGCAACAAGAGATAAAAACAAATCTGATATAAATTGGTAACTTACTTGGGCAGCCCATCACAATCTTTGAAACGAAACAACCGTCCCAGCATTTCTTCACTGTAAATAGTAAAAAAAGCAATTTTACTGAGTAACAAAACAAATATTTTTTAAAAATCAGTTTAAGAAGTTAAAGATAATCATAGAAAAATATGGTAGATATCCTTAATCCTCTTTTGAGTCAAAACTCTGACAAAATCTCCAACTATTGTAAAATCAACACCTGACTAGAAACAAAACACACACACAAATAAAACACACACACACACACACCTTGGTCCATGCCCACCATCCCCATGCCCAAACAGAAATGCAGAACGGTTGGAGCGGCCTTTGTCTCTGAAATTGTTGACAGACTTTCTCAGCTGAAAAAAATTAAAATACATTAATATCATCAAAAGGGAGGGTTTAAATATTTACTACATCTTATACTTTTTTAAAAGCTTAGAAATCTTACATTTTTTACATCTTTCCAAGAAACAAACAAAAAATCTTTATTTTTCTTTCAATACAACCTGTCTTGCATGATTTGTTGCATAAGTTTTATTTGTTTGAATGATAGATATTAAGAGAAAGATAAAGCATAATAATATATTACAGAGTGTTGTTAAATTATGACGACACTAAAATAGCTAAAATGTCATATATGTAACAAAGATCCAGTTTACTGCCAAGAGTCATGAATTTATAAACATTCCGTCTCATAACTGTTTGTACCTCCTTAACTCTACCAGACATTTCATACGAGTCACCGGAAGGGAAATGAGACAGCACTGTGCTGCCATCTATTCCTTCCCACAGAAATGTGTTGTGCTGCAAAGATAAAACAAAGATGAGTTAGAGTGTATGTTCATATAATTTATGTGGTCAAAGCAATTCTTTTCAAAATACAAATAAAGAACATCATATTATTTTACTTTAGACACCAATTTGGAAGCAACTTCCTCTTGAATTTCAATGACGAAGCTAACACAGAGGCAAACTAAAATAGCTATTCATTCTTTTATATTTTTGTCTATTCATATTCATTTATGTTGTATTTATATTAATTATCTATTCATCTATCATATTTGTCTATCTACTTCATTGCTTTCTGTTTTATGACGCATCCCTATGTTTGTATGTAATATCGAAAAATAATTTCCACATTGAGGGATCAATAAAGTTATCTTACTATCTTACAAAGGAGCAAGACTGAACATGTCTAGTTTCTAAATTCCTAAATACCACCAAAGCCTCAGTACAGTGGGCTGATCCCCTGCTATTTTTTGTCTTAATTTAAAGTTTCTCTCTTGGCTCTGTGTTTGGTAATGTTTGGCTTTAGGAACGTTAAAAACAATACAAAGAGCTGGACCCTAACACTGCATAATGTGGTATTTACGAGTTGACCCCTGGGGGGGGGGGGGGGGGGGGG
>JAUEKZ010013304.1:0-22017 GCA_031471865.1 Melibe leonina | reverse complement strand
CGAGTTTAAACCTGCCCCCCCCCCCCCCCAAAAAAAAAAACCCCAAAAAAACAAATCTTATTTTCATACGTTAGGTGGTAATATGCAATCAAATTTTACCGGAAACTTGTTGACCAGGCTCCAGCTGAGTTTCTGTGACAGGAATCGAGTGACACCACAATGGCGCAGGATTTGGGGGAATTGCCCCGAATAGCCAAACGTGTCTGGCAGCCAGAACTGTGTGAGTTTAAGGAAGAATTCTTTTAAAACCAGAAGGCAAATCACGCAACACAAGAAGGATGAAATAGACAGTGATAAACTGTCAAAGCGATCGTTTTAACATTCATTGCATGTCATAATGAAAATGATAGTGATAATAATCACAACAGTAATTATGATAAAAGATAATAAAGATAATAATAACAATGATGATGATAATAATAATAATGATAAAAATAATAATACCTTTATTGCCATTTTCTGCTGAAATACAATTGGAATTGATCCTACTTATTACATGTGACATCATAGAGTAGACTTAAATAACTGCAGCTTTAAATCCATTCTTATAGATTGCATTTTAACCCTTTCACTGCAATGTCTGATTCTAACCTAAGAGAAATATGCAAAATCTTGAAAAAATCATGTGTTCTTATACCAGATAAATCAGATTTCAGTTCACTGAAATTTGATATATCTGGTATAAGAACAGGCAAATCTTGGTGATTTTGGTGTCCTTAGCAGTAAAAGGGTTAATAATTTTACTGGACATACCTCCTTGCACTGAATGCCAAACTCCTCCCTGAAGAACTTTTGACCATAGAGGAATTGTCTTATGCATGCCTCGCCCGAGGGAATGTTACCATCCTAAGAATTCAGTTGTGATAAAAAATATATAAACAGTGGCTTCAATACAATATTGTGTATTTTTCAATATTTAAAGAAGGCAAAACTATATTGGCATCTTATTTATGTAGGTACTATACACTTTGTGATTTGCAAAACAGCTCAAGAAAATGACTGCTTGTACTGCTATTGCCTTTTAACACAAGCTGTTTGCCTTGAACTTTTGCAATGTTTAATTCATGTTTCAATCAGACTTTTCATTATCCATTGGTGCCCATATAGCTTCAAGCCAAAGGAGAATACAATCTACATGTTCTGACATCATAACTAAATAAATATTTGCAAAACTATTCAATCAAATTTTGCCACAACAATTGTAGATAATTCTTAACAGCTTGCACAAAAATTTAATCTGGTTACACAAAGTTGTCCTTTGAGTTTTTTCTTTTTTAAATTTTGCTTAATGATTAATGAAGACCCTATATTTTGTTGTACAATAGGTTGTGATGTTCTTTAAGGGTGGTGATTATTTTTTAGTTGTTACATCTATGTTACTATTCTTAACTTTCAATGAAATACCCCATGGTGGAAGAGAAAGGTTCATGGAAACAGGCATGACAGAGACAAAGACAAAATGATGTCAAGGTTTTGGCCTAAGGCCTTCCTTGATTTAGTGTTGTTTATCAATATTTTCATTATTTTGTTTAGTTGTTTCTGTCCTGAGGAAGGCCTTAGGCCGAAACCTTGGCGTCATTTTGCCTTTGTCTTTCTCATGCCCGTTCCTATTAATCTTTCTCTTCCATACTCCACGACAGGCTCAGCAGTCCATTTTAATATCACCCCAAAGTGACTGGAGGAGGTAAAAATTCCTCCAAGGTTTGACCAACTCAAACCTTTCCTTTTGAGGTTTTAACATCTTCAAAGTCAAAGAAAAAAATTAACAAGTATTGGAGCACCACTCTTCCATTCACTCCTCACCATTTCCACCCAGGTTCCGCCTACGGGCACAAACTGTCCTTTGGAGACAAACCTGCACACGTCCTTCCACAGGGCAGGGTAGTGCTCCTTTACCCACTGGTATTGCTGGGCCTGACAGGAGAAAACAAAAAAACAAGTTCCTAACCCTTTCACAGTGAGTTCTGATTCTAACCCAACTAAAATGTGCAAAATCTTGAAAATGTACATGTTGATGTTCTTTTAACTTCTGAAATTCAGACTTTTGGCATATGTCAGTTCACTGAAATCTGATTTATCTAGTATAAGAACACCTACATTTTCAAGATTTTGCATATTTCAGTTGAGATAGAATCAGACCTCGCAGTGAAAGGGTTAACAAGGAAACTTACTGTAATTATCTGACTTCCACCAGGAGTCAAACTGGCACAAAACTATGCACTGGAAAACACTTCTATAATGAATTTAAAAAGTTAAGTTATCAAATGTTTTAACAATTCTAATTTTTACATTCTGTTTTGTTATAAAAAGCTTTAGTCAATTTATAAACAAAACAATCAAAATTCTTAACTAACCTGAGAGCAGCAGAATTTGAAATCGGGATATTTTTCCATCAATCGAATGGAACAAGACCACGACCGAGCACATTTGCGAATTGTTTCTGCGTACGGCCAAAGCCATGCTTGGAAAGATACAACGTGAAAATGTATTTGTCAAAACCATATCATTATTTTTACTATTATGCTAAGCACTTTTGTGCATTGTAAATAGATAATGGGTGTTACATTAGTAAATATATTTTCATTATCATCTTGATTATCATTATCATTATTATCATTTTATCTTGATAATCATTATCTTTTTAATTGTTATTATTATGATGATTATTATCATTATTATTCTGACTATTCATTTTCTTATTATTATCATATTATAATCATTATCATCATTATCATTATCAATAATTTCTTGCACAGAGCAGTTGAGTAGTCTCACCAGAGTCAATGTGGGCGTGTCCCATTGCGTACACTGTGTGCTGACTCTGTCCGTTTGTCTGGTTGAAGAACTCAGCAGCCAGGGACCGACACCTGTGGTAACCAGTCAAAAGCAGACATCCTTGAGCAGGGGGAATAACTGTGATCTTTTTTAAGCATAGTATTTAACCCTTTCACTGCTAAGATTACTTCTCAAACTACTAACTAGACACATCAAAATCTTCAAAACTTGCCTGTTCTTATACCACATAAATAAGATTTCAGTTGAAATCTAGTATAAGAACACAAAAATCTTGAATACTATGTATATTCTGTTTGGTTAAAATCAGACCTCATTATGAAAGAGTTAAAATGAGCTACTACTGTCACTCTATTTTCTATTTTCACCATGATTCAATGTAATCATATCTCAAAATTGCCTCAAAGAATTTATTCTTATTAATAATTATTTTTCTAATATCATTATCATAATAACTCTTTCCATAATCATCATTACTGACAAACATACTCAGTCCATCTAAGTCAGTCAGTTGAATCGAAGATGACTATTATTATTGCTATAATTATGAAAACTCAACACAGTGGGATGATCCCCTGCTTGCTTTTGTCTTGATCCAAAATTTCTCTCCTAGGTCTGTGATTGGTTCTATTTGACAGCAAGGATGTGTCTCATTTTGAATTGCTCCATTTGTAACCAGACATAGAGCTGGGCCCAAACACTGCATGATGCAGTATTAAGGAGTAGAAAACAAAACAAAATTACTATTAAAAACTGCGGCAAACATGGGACTTACTCTGGCCACTTGGACCAGTCACGGGCAGACAGATAGTTCAGAATTCTGTTCACTGTGTAGAGAGCCTGATAACCTCTTTGCTCCTCTCCAAATTCCTAGGCAATGGAATGAACATTAATCAAATCAAATTTAACTAATAATTTTTGACATCTCAAGAGTGGGAGTTGCAGAATAAACGCAGAATAAATGCATGCTTTGATTGTATCTTTTTAATACGTTGAGAGGATTTTTTTCATCATTAGCACCTAAAACAAAACAACAGAATATGTCAATAGAGCAACCAGGCGATGATTCGATGTGGACATGATGATTTAAACCTTTTATTGCTAAGGGGATTTCTAATCAAACTACTAACTAGATATATCAAAATCTTCATGATTGGCCTGTTCTTCTACCAGATAAGTAAAATTTCAGTGGACTGACATGTGCTAAAAGCCTGAAACTCATCTCTTGGCATATGTACTGCCCTTGATTTCCAAAACTATTCAGTTAGTTAAGATTGCAAGTGACTCTGTGCTCATGATGCAATGATATAACACGCGGATTGACCACTGATAAGTTGCCAGAGTTGAAAGAAAACAAAAACTTGTTATATCTTTCTTTCTTTGTTTTGTAATTGTTTTTTAAGCCACCACTTACGACTATTCTCAATAAAAAAAAAAATTTTATTAACAAGCTGTGAACATATTGAGATTAAAATACAAAACCTTGGATTAGATAAAGTAAAGACTTCTAGCATCAACTGCCCTGTGAACAAAAGGGAAATAACACTAGAAATCCACACCAAACCATCACTGGTAGATGTAATTCTAAGTCTGACCTTTATCTTCTCAAGAAAAAACAAAAGGTAACCCACCTTTGCAATATCATGCAGACTCTCTATGTCCTGGATAAGGTCAAATGCCTCCCTGTCAAACACAGCAATCTCTGCCTGTCTCAGAGTGTAGGTCTTGGATTCATCATCTTTGTTGTAATGTGTCATGCCGCCGACGCCAAACAAGGCGTTACAGGCCATCTCCACATACAGCTTCAATCTGATCAGGTAAAAATTAAGAGAAAAATCTCTTTGGTTTGGTGTGGTTCGGTTGTTGTCAGTTCAACGCCTTTTTTTTCACACAATTTAGGTCTTATCTAAGGCAAAGCTCTCTAGCCACACAGAGATAAATGGAGGGCATACTTGAATATCTCCCCCAGTCACAGTATATTGGCACCGGGTCAACAAACTGGAACACTGTTCCCATAACGCGCAGCCCCAGGTGAGATAACTGCTAAAATGCCAATTTTAATCTCTTAGGTATGACGCAGCTGGGAATTGAACCCCAAGCTACTGGTTCTAAGATGGACACTCTACAACTTGAGCTATAGAGCCAGTAAAATTCTCTTTAATATTATCCCAAAGTTAATACGAGTGGCAGGTCTGCAAAGAGTAGGCCTTGGCTCTGGGGTATCCTGGGGCTTGGTGGTCCTACAGCTATGTCTGCTCCCAATAAATCTTGTCAAATATCATTGAACCATGTTATTGAACCCATTGCCATTGACTTAAGAGTGGCATAAAAAATATGTATACAATTTATTATCTCCCTTTGAATTACAACTGCACAAAATTTTGTATTTGAGAAAAAGGCTGGCATTGTTATAAGTATTTTGGTCAATCAAATGTATTCTGGCAACAACGCGCTTACCTAAAACCCTTTTTATTCAGCTTGTCTGATAGGATGTAATAATTTTTCTCATCCATTTCATTCAGTCCTTGACGTGGTTCTCCATTGATCCAGACTAAAGCCTCTGACCCAGAATTCCACAGGAAGTGAACCTCTTTTCCAACCCATGAATCTGGAACTGTGATGTCAATCTCAAACCAATGAGTACTCCATCTAAGAGAGAAAAAATACCAACCTTGATTTCAAATCAAACTCATGAAATATTTAATCAAACATCAGATGTTGTAACACAATGGCTACCTGTCATTACATGACTCTCTCACTGAAATTAAGATTCAGCCTTAGATACAGAGGAAGAAACAAGGAGAAAAGAGACAATTTTTCTTGTGAAACAATCCTTGTTAAAAAATAGTCTACTTAAAACAATATTTTCCAACCTGAATTCATTTTACACACAAAAAAAACATAATCTGTTATATGTACCAAAATTCCTACTGATCATGCTATATTTTACAGTGCAAAAAATTCCATATTATGTAACGGCTACAATTTACATACACATGGCAACAACTTGTCTTTGAATTTAACCCCTTTCACAGCGATGTCAGATTCTAACCAAACAGAATATACAAAATTTTCAAGATTCCAGTGTTCTTTTACTAGAGATGAATAAGATTTCATAGAACTGACATATGCCAAAAGCCTGAATTTTAAAAGAGAGAGAACTGTTGTTGAACACCTGCTTGCTTATGTCATAATCCAAAGCTTCTAATCTGGCTATGTGATTAATTTTTATATATGTCCCAATGCTCCATTTGTATCATTGTAGCTTTTCAATGAAACATGTATAAAAATCAAGATACAGTGTATGAAGCATAAATATAGGTTAAGAAATTACAGGAAATGAGTCATATTTGAAATAATAAACAGACACGAGACAAAGCCAAAGAAAGTAGAAAAATGGAAAAATTATCTGGGGATTGCCAAGTGGATAGGCTTGTACTCCTGTGCTGTAGGCCAGGCCTTGGGTGACTTTTCTATTTTTCCGTTTTTCTGCTTTCTTTGGCTTTGTCTCGAATCTGTACCGCTTTTATTATTTCAAATTTGACTCGTTTCCTATGATTTCCAGTGCTTGCTCTCCAACTTATTAATTAAGAACTTACACAGGTCCAAAGGAATTGCCCACAGTCGTTGGTGTATAATTCCCTTGGATTGCTTGTTCATATGACACACGACCAGGGGCAGCATAGTGCTTTATGTCTTGAAGAGTTTTCTTTTCACAATAGATTCTGACAATGAAGAGAGGAGAAAAAAATTAAAAATTATGAGTTCCAATTATTGGAAGACTAAATAGTTTTTCTTATAAAATACTCAAATTAAATAGCTGAGTGTGAAAAAGCTTCCAGTGATGACAGATGACAATGCAAAAATGGATAGGATTAGACCAACCCCCTTTTATCAACATTAAACAACATGTGCCATATCTGTTATATCCCACTACACCAGTCCACTCTTCTGGTGCCGTAAAGGTGAGAGCTGTGTACTCATCTCTTTAATCTGGTAAGCTCAGTATGTGTATGAGTAACAGCACCTGCAGTGGCTGAACAGACCAATTTGGGAGTGGCAGGTGAATCCCACATCAGCCTTCATGGTATTGCTATTGGACAATAAAGATGTCAAAAAATGGTATCTGCATCTCTGGCCACCCTTAGTTTGTTTTTGTGTTTTTATACGATTGGCCCGTTTGGAATCTGAGCAGATGAAGGTGTTGTATCAATCTTGCTGATGCCATTTGTTTGTTTGCTTTATTGGGAGTTTTAGTGTGCTTTCATATCAGCACTATAGGGTAAGTAAGATGACAGGAAAAACAGTCAGACTGACACTACCAGGGACGACTAACAGAAAAAACAACAACAATCAAACAAAAATAAAACAAAAGGATCAAGACTCTACACGTCGACAAAGACCAAATATCTGGTATTCTTACTTGCTTTGGAGATTCACATCTGCAAAATATGCCTTTGAAATGAATTTCTCAGCCCTTTCTAAAGTTGTTCGTTTGTGTTTCAAGGGAGCATGATGAGGTAACGACATTGCTGATTGTTTGCTGGAAAATCACGGCTCCTCCTTCACGCCGAATGGAAAACTTATTGCTTCACTAAATTTTTTGTTTTTGTTTACATGTGTATGAGAAACAAAACTCTGGCTCAAGGAGAGCGCTTCCGCTAATAAATAAATGTGTGTTTGTCCAGTGTAGACCCTATATGTGATCATCTGTATCGATATTGTTCTTTTATCAATCATTAACAATGGCGGACGATTTGAGTGATCAGTGGAAACTCGATGGTAAGCATGGCACTTTAAACTAAAACAAGAAATATATTTATGGCTCTTTCTTATCTCGAATTCTCTTTTAGGTGGAGTCACTTAGCTTTCCTTTTACCAAACTCGCGTGTTTTCTCCCTTCTCCCCCACCCCATCTCTCTCTCTCTCTCTCTCTCTCTCTCGCTCCCTCGCGCGCGCTCTTTCTCTCTCTCAAAAGATAGACCTATCATGAAGAAATAAAAATCCACCTATCTGGTTGAAACAAATTTGACAAATTCTAAAGTACCAGTATCTACCAATTTCTACAAACAGCTGCCTGTGCACGCTAGACCTAAGATAGTTTTAGATGTCTATTCTGGACGTCTAGTTTAGCCTATTCTCATGTTTGGCAGTGTTATTGTTCCCTATCTAGCATTCTAGAAAACAAGAGAACGAAACCTCTTTGGGTTGGTGAGGCCCTAAATATTTTATGTGTAATTTATCTTCTTGATTTAAACATGTGAATGGATTATCTAATAAAAAATTTACATGATTCATTGCTTTGAATTGAAATAACATCGTAACATTAATAATACAATAATAGCAGAACGTGTATTTTCTCCAGAAATAGAACCAAACTTGCAAAATCTTGGTCAGGACAGTGTCCCAACGATTGTTTACTATGGCAGTCTTCTGACTCTACGTTCAGCGCTACCTTCCGTAACCTTTTTGACCAGACCATTTTCGCACTGGCAATGATCTATTGAGGGGGGTTGGCAATCATACTCTGACACATTTGAGAAGTGTCCGTGGTTTAAACCTTATGGTAACGATGGCCATGCATTATCTGTTTCCCCCCTCATCGCAGAATAGATGAATCTGCTGGTTCGTTCGCCACGCTGCGAACAGGCGAGGTAAAGTCAGCCAGAATTTGCGTAATAATACTATAGTGTAGACGAGTAGTAGATACAAGACGGGTTATCTAGACCATGAAACTAAATATGTGAGTGAGAATAATAAAACTAAACTGCGTGCGTGAGAGAAACCTTAAAAATTGAATTAATGTTTTAGTTTTAAATAAGTTTTTTGTTGTTTTTTAAAATTAAGTAGATAAAATGTATTTGGGCAAGTTGGGGGGACACTGTCCACTGTACTGTGTCCTATAGTGAAATCCGCCACTGCCATTTAGGTCTATGTTGTCCATTCTTGACACTTGAAATCGTCTTCAATTTAAATATTATTAAAACATTGATCAGCACCTAGATGTCTATTACTATTTTATTGTAATATTTTGGCTTTTTTGGACATATCTGGCAACCTGTCTGTAAACTAGCACACTAGGGACCGATACACTCGTAAAGTGCCCGTGTTATAATAAGGTGTATTTGAAAAAAACTTTCAGTTTCAGTTAAATAAATATTATGATAAGGTGTCTTCAACAAATATTGCTTCTTGTTGGAAAAAAAAGCTCCTTTTTTTCATTTTCTGTGTTGACTCGGTTTTCATCATGTTTGTTATCTTTTTTTGTGATTAAATTGTAGTAATATTACAGTTGATGGATTTTTCCCGCAAATATATTTTCAGAGAACTCGACGACAGATGAACCTTTTGCAAATATTGCAGTTTCACTTCCTGGAAGCGTGAAAAAAGGAACCAAGAGAAAAGATTTCAGTGATGAAACTTCTGAAAAGGAAGGCAAAGGAGATCAAAATGATGCTGATGTTATTGTTAAATCAAGGAAAAGAGGAGAAAGGGTAGGTGTGACAATTAAATGTATAATTTTGATTTATTCTCCACCCCTTGATACTGCATCACACAGTGTCGGGGCAAGATCTATATCTGATTACCTCTATGGAGTAATGGTACATGTCATCATAGTATAGATCCCTGTCGCCAAACATAACCAATCACAAAAACAGGAGAATCTTTGGATCAAGACCAAAGCAAGTAATTGATCAGATCACTTTGCTGAGTCTTCAATAGCATTTAGGAACAAGACATTTTCAGTCTTGCTCCTTTAATAAGCCACAGAATGTTTTCTTGCCACATAGGTGAAGTGTAAGATATTAAATAATGCCTAAAATAAATATCAATAGATAAAAAGGACAAAGCCTGTCCTCAATTGTTGTTGACCTTGATATCCGTTGGCCAAGTGGTCCTCTTTTTTCCACAATCCAATGTCTGATTTTTCACCTACAGAAAAAGATAACCATTGAATCCAAAGAGTCTCTCTCCCAACCTGGCACCCCAGAAGATTTACGGACCATGATGTCAAAAGCTCTTAAAGACAGAATCAGCACAGATGCTTTATTGGAGATCCTTCCTGACCCCAGTAATATATGAGGCTTTTTTGTTCAATAGATTTTTTTACTTTTCTTGTTGATGGAAATTGTAAATGCACAGTGCAACACAGATAACAAACTTCCCCGGGCAAGAGTAAACGGTTTTTATATCTGTAGTTTGTGGTGTCCGTCTCAATCTAATATGAATTTATAAAAATAATGGGGCTAAAAAGAAACTGGCTCTGTAGCTCAAGTGGTAGTGTCTGTCTTGGAACTGGTAGGTCAGGGTTCAAATTCCAGCCACGTCATACTAAAGACAGTAAAAGTAAAATCGGCACTTAGCAGCTATCCCATCAGGCTCTTAGTGTAATGGGAACAGTTCTAAGACTAGTGGGCCAGATGTTAGTATTCTGTGACTGGGTGAGATATTGAAAGTGAGCTTTTTGTTAACTTGTGTTTAGAGCTCTGATATGACCTAAATTGTGTTTAAAAAAAGGGGGTTAAACTGGTAACAACCAGCTAAAAAGAAAGAAGAGCACAAAAATATGTTTTAAAATTATATTAGTAAGTTAATTATAAGTATGTTTGTCATGATCACTCTACTGTATATTTAACTTGTATCTAAATGTAAATTCCCTATATTTATGGTTTGTCTCGAAGAAAGACTTTGGACAGTAAAGTAAATAGCATTGGTTTATGGTATAGATAAAAGGGGAGAAAGAATCTTTGAATGACATCTACCACTAGTTATGCAGAGACTATTGGTCCTTTGTTTTAAAATTGTGAATGTAATGAATATTTTGTTGATAGCTTTTTAAATTTGTTGTGATTTAATTTCCAGATGCTGACTTTTATCCCTGCAACTCTGAATGCCTTCCATCTTGCGACTATTTGTCTTCTATACTCCCGAACTGGAAGGCCTGTGTAAAAAAAAGTGTTCACCTGGGTAAAACTGGATCTCCATGTGTGCTGGTTGTCACCAGTTCAGCCATCAGGGCTGTCAATCTTAGAAGGTAAAATAAATGCGTACAGATGTCATTTAATAACTAGACTATGTGATGTTTGGCAGAGGTGACAATGGTTGATTGGTTGTTGCCTGTATAATCATGAATCCCCTTTTAACACCTTTTAGGTCATGTCAGTCAAAGTTGGTGCTATCTAGACTAATTAAGTTAACTCACTTGCTACTGACCATTTTTTTTCTTGAGTCCGTTCCTTGTAGACTAAGGTGTTTGAAAATTCTTTGAAAATTCATTTTAATGGCTTTATAAAAAATCTGTAAAAATGTTAATCATATTATTGTAAATGTGTTTTATTCTTATTTGCAGAGAATTGAAAGCATTTGCTGGTGATAAATGTATTGTGGCAAAGCTGTTCTCCAAACACATTAAGGTAAGACCAACAATTTGAAAAGTGGTGGATAATTCATCATTACTTTGAATTAGTTTTATTTTCAAATAGTCATTTTAATAAATGTGAATTTACCTGTGTAGTTTAGCTATTAACAAAGTTGTGGATCCTTTGCAGCTTCTTTTCTTTCCTTTGAATAATTTGACAAGTTGAGTTACTTTTGTTTTGTCATGAGCAAATTTCATTTTCAGGACATGATGCATTATTTTTGTATTGATCTGTTTTAAGGAAGTAGGATTCATAAAGTTTAATTTTCTCCAGTTTCAGTCAAAGTTTTTAAAAATCAATGTTAGTTTGCTGCAATTGTTGCCCTATGCACTACCGTACCCATATTTCATTTTTCTTTCTAAAGATTGAAGAGCAGAAAAGGTTTTTGTCGAAGACTGTTTGCCCTCTTGGAATTGGAACCCCCAACAGGCTTCTTGCCTTGATCAAGCTAGGTGAGCATGATTTTATAGCTACTCAATTTGCAATGTTGTTGATTAAAAGATAGTTGTCGTCAGATTAATGCATTCTGTCTAGCAGAGGAAAAAATCATGCATTTATTATGCATACCTACAGTGCATTTATGGAAGAGATGAGAGGAGGAGATAAGAAAATAGAAATGGAGGTAGGGAGAGAAATTGGCAGAAGAAGCTCAGGGGAGATGAAAAAGACGGAACAGGTACAACTTTATTGCAATGATAAATACCTGCTCATTTTGAGACCCAACAGAAATGTTTTCTAGTTGGGCATAGGGCAATGGCGACTTGTCATATAAAGTCACACACTGTTTAAATTCCTATGCAGCATCATATTACTTGGAACTTGCTTATCAATTACAGTCATGCCTCATACTACTATGCATAGGGCAAGGTTAAAATTGTTTATTGTTTGTGTGTTTTAGTGGCTGATCCATCGGGGTGCCAAAAACTGGTGGTTGATAAGAATGGTAGTATAACAAGGTTTGAGTCTAATTTGAAGTTGTGAATTCTGAGACAGGATGTCCGATACTTTGTTTAACCTATGTTTCTTACTTTTATACAAGATTCATTTAAATATATTTTTCAGGTGTTCTACAATTGGAAAGTTTAGTGGCTGTGGTTCTAGATTGGAACTGGCGCGATGTGAAATTGAAGAGACTGCCAGATATTCCAGAAGTAAGACAAGACCTCACTCTACTGCTTAAAGATCATATGATGGAAACTATTCAAGGCTCGCCATGTCTGCTTGCTCTTTTGTAAATGTGTTGTGAGATTATTGGCAGTGGTTTTCTCTTCTACACTCTAACACTTATTCCTTATCCTTGCTACGATAGAAATATTTTTATGAAAATGTTCGATTTGGGACATGAGACCTTGAGAATAAGGAATCCATGTTAGACTGTATAATATTGCAATATGTCTACTATGATCAATAAAGAGTTAGAAATGACAGGATCTTTGTTACATTTTTTTTAGTAAATATTCTTGATTTTGAAAAAAGCACACTGTTTGTGGAGTGATGCTTTAAGCATGTCATTGGTCATGCTCAAAACTACTGAGATTCTTATGACCCATTGACCAAGGGCTAATTTCATCATGCGAAACTAGATTTTGGTAAGTCTAGATTCCAAATTAAGCTCAATTAAGGCTCATATTAAATTAAATGTTTTGACCACTCCAAAAATTCGAAACAGTTTACTCTGCTGAGCCAAAATCAAGCTAAACTTGAATTTAATCACAGACTGAACCATAGTCAGAAGCCATGAAATCAGCCCCTGAACCTTAAACCTTTCACAATGGGGTCAGTCAGATTCTAACCAAACTGAAATATACAAAATCTTCAAGATTAGCCTGTTCTTATACCAGATAAATCAGATTTCACTGAATTCCAGGCTTTTGGCATATATGTCAAATCCACTTATGTAATTTATCTGTCATAATAACAGGCAAATCTTCAAGATTTTGATGTATTTAGTGAGTGGTTTGAGAAATAAATTTAGCATTGAAAGGGTTAATAAACCGCTATCTGTAGCATGAAGCTGACAACCTACCTTGCTTAGTGAAAGTGCTACCCTCTGCACCAGACACTTTGTCTATCACATTTTACTGCACCAACTTGATCTGGAAGGCATGGGTTGGATACCCTTTTGCCTGTTGCCTTCTTTGCTGGTATATAAATGCAGCGTCAGTCCAGGGGCTTACAACTTACATCGCCGACTGCCAAATGGGGTTATTGAAACAAGATTTATAAAGTCTTATCAAGGGTGGAGAAAAACAATTGTGGTAGGATTCGAATTCTGCCCACAGGGGCTATCCATCTGGCCACTGTGCCTCTAAATGTAAATGGTCCATTTTACCGGATGCCTGCTTTGAGGCTAATATATCTAATGAATTATAATTTTGCATGGCCATCCCATATACTGTAGGTACTCTCGATCAAACAAAAATACAATTTTCCGCTACAATTCACTTTTCAGGCATTCATGCTCAGCATAATACCTCAACTCTAAAAGAGATTTCACAAAGAAACTGAGAATTTGGTTTGTATATATTTATTCAGTTTATCAAATATTTTGAAAGTATGTATGTACAAAAGCTACATGTATACAGCATTTTTTGCCAACACTAAAAGTAAATCAAATTTCCCAATATGAATATGAGAGGCCCTTATAATTGACAACTATTGAATATCTTTTTCATACTCTCTGGCCGTCAGTTATGTATAATTTAAAAAATCAATGACTCAACAGAAAGAAGAAAATGCCTTGTTAATGTAAATATTCAAAACATTACATTACTTGACATGAACTGCCTTAGTGAGTATTTGTATGCATAGTAGATATACTATAAATATTTTATATAATGTATCTGCAGTATGGATTAAACACAACTATGCTGGCTCGGAGCAAAAAGTGATTACTGCTACTATAACTATTGCTTTGTCTCCTAATTTTTCTCAGTAAAAATTACACACAGATACCTTTGTCTTAGTCTTAGGAAGTTTTTACCACACCCTATGTTCCTATTATATAAAACTTTATTAACTTTACATGTTCAGTTTTCGATGATATGTCGCTCAGTTGACCACATGGGACTAGGTTAGATAGATACGCAGTACTCATTTTTGTGCACTAAATTAAATTACATACCATACAACAATGTTGGTACTAGGCTCGGTTTTGGAGGTTGTTTTTTTTAAATTCAATTCTGGCAAGCACAAATTTCAAATAAATTAGAGGCTTAAATTCTTCTTAACCCTTTCACAACAAGGTCTGATTCTAACAAATCTTCAAAATTCAAGATTTGCCTGTACTGTTCTTATATCAGATAAATCTGATTTCAGTGAGCGGAAATATGCCAAAGGCCTGAATTTAAGGCTTTTGGAATATGTCCACTCACTAAAATTTGATTAATCTGGTATGAACACATTAATTTTGTAGAGTTTTCATAATATTTCACTTGTACGTGTATTAGATTCAGACCTTTTGTGAAAGGATTAAGCCAAATATCCCCATGGGGACTAACAGAGTGATTTTATTTATTTATGAAACCTTACACATTATATATGCACAGATATTGTCATCGAGCGGCATTATGGCTAAATATAATGGTCATCATTATTTGTTGATAAAGATGTACTTGTCATAGAGCGCCATGTCGTCCAAATAGCCCAGCACAGTCTTGTTGAAGATCATCTGGTCCAGGCAGTGGAGCATCTGCGGGGAATGCACACACATGTACAGTACGATACCTAGTACTCCTACTAATACTAATACAAACTGGTGGTAGAGATTGTTTGCTACAGTGCAACCCCTGGATAAGACCTCTAGTCCTCCAGTAGATATTTTTTGGTTATATGATGTTATTACTTATAATTAACCCCCCCCCCCCCCCCCCGAATAACAACACACCTGGATAACGACATAATTTGTTTTCTGGTCCCGGGTGATGTCGTTATCTAGGAGTTCCACTGTACTTACCTGTTTGGTTAGTTGGTTCGTGCCTGTTTTAAAACACTTTTAACTCATAAGTATATAATAATAATAATAATAATAGGTCATATCAAAGGTGGAGCTCTCAAGACAACGTGCTTTGAATAAGAGTAAGAGATAAAACATGGAGGACTCGCTCCTATTTCTCACCCAGTCACAGTACACTGGCACCGTGACAACCAGTCTTAACACTCTTCCCATAAAGTCAAACGCCTGGCGGGACAGCTGCTGAAATGCCGAATTTTATGTTTAGGTTCGAACCCCTGCAACCCCAATGTGGACACTCTGCCTACTGAGCTACGGCGCCAGTTTAACCTGTTATGACAATTTTGACTTCTGAAAATATTATGTATTAATGGCATTGACAAGTCTTCTACGACCACGAGGAACCAACACGTTGACGCGTGCAGGAGCTTGCGTGCCTCTGGGACTAATGTTGCTGCCAGCTTAGATTCAATTTCAATCATGCTGGAACAGCTGCAGCCGCCAGACTAAGATTGGTCAAACCCGGTGTCCAGATAAGGCTTGCATTTCCTGGGTCCAAACCTCTCATTTTGCCATACGATACTACTAGTATAGGTCATATAATAGGCGGAGTTTTTAACACAAGTCAATGTTCTGCCGTCATACAATACAGAGATAAACAGAGGTCTCACTCAAGTATCTCATTTATTTACACCAGGCCAGCCAGTCTTAACACTGTTCCTATAACACTAACACAGGGCACCTGGCAGGACAGCAGCTAAGATGCCGATTTTAACGTCTTTGATAGGTATAACGCAACTGGGGTTCGAACACCCAACATACCGGTTCCGAGGTGAACTCTCTACTCATTGAACAAAGAAATTGACTCCACCATTATCCATCACCATCGGGTTTGAAAAGTAATCTGCGAGAGACCAGTGTCTTACCCAGGGGTAACAACAGTAAAAGCTGTACTGTCTCCCCCAATTCCCTCTATTCACACACGACGGAAACAGGGATAAGTTCCGGCTATGTGGGTCAGAAGGCTCTCAGTCTACTAAGGCAGTACAGTGCGTAGTCACTTGATAGCTGCACGCTGCTTTGGAGTTTGATTGATAGTAGAAAGGTGTGTACAGTGATGTATTTATAATGTGCTGAACTCAGAGAGAGAGAGAGAGCCAGCCCGACGCAGAAGGAAAGAAAAGAAAAGCTAAAATCAAAATTGTAACATAATGTAACTCTAAAAGATAAAGAGAATGAGAAAAGCATGTAAGAAAAGACATACAGTACCATCTTACGGGCTCCCTGCGTCCAGGTGTACAAATACAAGTACAATGCACAAGTTTGGTTACCTGCGGATAGTGCTGCATGTAGAACTTGTTGGCGAACAGCTCGGGTCGTGTCATGAGAAGCGGCATGTCCCCAGGGCTCAAAATGCAGATCTCTCTCACCATCTTGCTGGAGCACGGGAACTTGTCGCCCCAGATGGCAAACAGCGTCAAATGGACGTCCTTCTTCATAACTAGATACAGTCAGAGTGTGGGTAAGAATCAACGTATAGTGTAACTGGAAACCCTGGATAGCGACACCCCTAAGTAACGACGACCCCTGGATAAGACCTCTTGACCTCTGGTCCCGATTCCCGAATTTGTTTTGTTTTGTTATTTTTATAAATCTAGAAGTATTCATTTAAAAGCCCTAAATAACGACACCCCTGGATTACGACATAATTTTCTGGTCCCAGGCGATATCGTTATCCAGGGGTTTCACTGTAACTGTTTTGTCAAATTCAGCCTTACTTCAAAGTTTAGAGTTCAAAATTGCTTTATATATCCCACTGAAATCTTATTCATCCGGAATAACAGACAACTCTTGAGGATTTTACCTAGTTAGCAGCTTAAGAAATAACCGTAGCATTGACAAGGTTAAAGCAAAAGTACTGACCGTGATTATGGCCTGGGGCGTCAAGAACCTTGTTGTGATGTGCCATTGCCCAGAAATACTCGTCTGGGCTGTAGACATCTCTGGTCCAGTTCAACAGGGCCTGCGCCCGTTCGTCCATCAGCGCAAAGCGAACAAATTCCTTGGTGAGGGAGTTATAAGCGCTGCCTTTGTAGACGGACATGTTGTGTGGTGGTGCTGGGTGTTCAATATCGCTTCGGACCATCGTCGTCTTACCTGAAACAATAATAATAATGATAATGCTGCTCCGTGAGACACCGTACTTGGCTGGTTTGATTGGCTATTGTTAGTTCCCCCCCCCCTACCCTTTTAAATGACCTCTTACTCACCCATGGCGCTAATATGACCTTAGCATTTGAAAGCGTCCTAATCTCAAGAAACTAATTTACAGAAAATAATATTCTGAATTTCTAGAATGGGATAAGATTAACAACATGTTGTCGAGTTGTCAGACTCACTCCAAGTAATACGGAAAATAGACTATAAAACATCCCTGACTCTGACAGGATACAAAGTATGGCTGTTCTTTAAAACCAACAACTGACCATCTTTTTTTTTATTTTGGGGTCGGGGGGGGGGGGGGGTGGTAGGTTTTTTCTCCTGGCTCTGTGATTGGTTACTTTTGGCTGTAGGGATGTATGACATGTCCTATTGCTTTATTCTATAACCAGACAGGACACCGACACTGCGTGATAAGGTATTAACCCTTTCACTGACATTGGCAGTTGATTGTACCTTTAAACTCTCAATGAACAATCAAAACAAAAGATTGATTTAGTTATCAATCCTTTCACAGCGATGTCGGATTCTAGCCCAACTGAAATATGCAAATATTGAAAACGTACGTGTTTTTATACTATAGATAAATCAGGATTTCATTTATACCATATAAATCAGATTTCAGTAAACTGACATATATGCCAAAAGCCTTAATTTCAGGCTTTTGGCATATATGTCAGTTCACTGAAATCTGATTTATCTGGTATGATAACAGGCAAATCTTGAATATTTTGGTGTCATTAGCATTAGAAGGGTTGAAATATTGACCTTTCTCCTCACTCCATCCCATATGGTGCTTCATTAAGTATCTCCAAGGCTGGCTGTCATAGCCGGTGATGCCCTCCACGTCGTTGGCACCGCGGAAACGCCTCAGGATGTGCACAATCTCCTGGTTGGTGCTGGGGACATGCACAAAGCAACAATTACAGACAGTTGTAAAAGGGGACAGCTTGGCCAATGACTATAAATAGTACCAGACTGAGTATAGGTCGTAAGCTAGGCGAACCGTGGACGAGTGGCCTACAATTAAGTTGTTGCGTGGCCAGGTGTCTGGCCTGTGTCTACGTTTCGCCTACGTCGTAAAGGACAAAGACATGATACCATCAAGACAACGTGTTGGTATTCATAATAATACATATATTTATAGAGCGTCTTTTCTCCTAGGAGCTCAAAGCGCTGAGGATAGGTAGATTTTGGAACTTTGGAACTTTGGAACTTTGAACAAAGACTGCAATACAGTAGGCCCTCTCCTCTACAGGCATTTGAGTGTCACACTTACCGCAGGGGAAACTGTTGCCCGGGCATGTTGATGACGTACTTCCATTTCACTTGGTGTTTGAGCAGGTCCTCCATACAGTTCAGGTCTGCCTGGAGTATCGGAAATGGTGGTGATGATGATGATGACGATGATGATTGTAATAATAATGATAATAATGATGATGATCGTAATAATAATAATAATAATTTTAAAAAAGATATTATTAATAATAATAATAATAAAGATATTAATATTAATAATGATAAAGAAATTGATAATAATAATGATAATAAAGATATTAATGATAATAATAATAATAATAATGACAACAACAAGAAAAGCTGAAACAGCAGCAACACCAAAGATAATGATAACTTATAATAATGATGACGATGATAAAAAATAATGATAATAACAAATGATAATGATAATAACAATAATAGTAATGAATGATAACAATACATTATTCCCTAAACACAATCAATCAAACAGTCTACAGTGTGAGCTGATCACCTGCCTGATAGAGTGTCTTCATCCAAAGTTATTGTCGTTGGGTTTTTTTATTTTGGGGTCGGGGGGGGTGGTAGGTTTTTTCTCCTGGCTCTGTGATTGGTTACGTTTGGCTGTAGGGATGTATCACATGTCCTATTGCTTTATTCTATAACCAGACAGGACACCGACACTGCGTGATAAGGTATTAACCCTTTCACTTCAAGGCTTGTGACACCAAAATCTTCAAGATTTGCCTGCTTTTATATCAGATAAATCAGATTTCAATGACCTGACATATATATGCCAAAAGCCTGAAAGAAATCCAGGCTTTTGGCATATATATGTCAGTTCACTATAAGAACATGTACATTTTCAAGATTTCGCATATTATTTCTGTCGGGTTTGAATCAGACCTCGCTGTGAAAGGGTTAATTGGGGGATAACAAAACAAAAACAAAAATGAAAAAAACCAAACCCGACATCAAACGAAAGTTACTCATTACCAAAAACATTTGAAGATATATACCTTATACTTTTAATTCGCGGTGTCTAATGGTGCCAACTGCATATGAAGAGCCAAGCAAGCGAGACACGGTCATTGGATTACCTCAAGTGTCCGCCATCTTGGCTCCTCATATGCAATAAGTGTACGTAAACAATTACCTTAACTGACGCCATTGTGTCTCCTAGGTCGGACCGGCACGTGAGCAAACACTAAGATCTAAATCTGCGAATGTCTTTGCACATTACACATACTTGTAAGCGGGAGAAGCCGCTGTAGATGACTTCCTCAAGGCGCGACGCAATGAAGACGTTGGGCAGGCAGGTGGCTGTGGCTTTTGCTGCAGCTAGCAGACTGGCAGGAGACTTGAGGTCTGGGTGCAGGCAATACACGTTGTGGGGGTGGTAGATGGCACGGAGCAGGAAGTGTACCTGGGACGGTGGGGGAGGGGGTGGAGTCGGAGGAGGTGGAAAGGGGGGGGGTGTGGGTAGGTGGATTCGAAGATTGAGTGGAGCGGAGGTGGAGGGAGAGATGAGGTAGATGTGATAGAGGAGGGGGAGGGAGAGATGAGGTAGAGGTGGAAGGGGAGATGGAAGGGGTAGAGTTTGGGTGGAGGGGAGGTGGAGGGAGAGGGAGAGATGAGGTAGAGGTGGAAGGGGAGATGGAAGGGGTAGAGGTTGGGTGGAGGGGAGGTGGAGAGATGATATAGAAGGAGGTAAAGGTGGAAGGGGAGTTGGAGGGGGATGTGGAGGTGGAGGGAGAGGTAGGGGGGGGGGGGAGACGAAGGGAGAGAGAAAGAGAGAGAGAAGTGGAGGGGAGGTGAAGAGAGGGGTAGAGAGAGATGTAGAAGTAGAGGGCGAAGTAGAGATGGAGGGGTGCAGAGGAAGGTAGAGGTGGATTATTATCCTCACCATTGTTGTTATTACGGTAATTAATTGATAATATAGAGCCTAATGTCCTCTGAAAAGTGCTCTGCTGGAGACAGCACAATATTATATCAATCATTATACACAGTCGACTTATGATACAACACAATACATTGACATTAACAAAAATATACATGACGTCATCATCGTCACTTTACCTTGGAGGCGCGGTGGCCGAACTGGTAGCGACGCAGCACAGAACCCGGGAAATTAATCTGCTATAGACCCGTGTCCTATCCAGAGGGTTGCAACCATTGTCATTTTTCGATTTCACGCTACAAAACCGGGATAACTTCCATGGGCCATAAGGCTTAGTTTTTATTATCATCACTCATCACGCATTATCTCACATGCTCTCACTTTTTAATTTTTATTTCTTTTTTTTGGGGGGGTAAGTTGTGTTAACCATCGATAACAATATGCACAAAGTCCTACCTGCTGGAATTCTTTGTGAAAAAGAATTATATACGCCAATGGGAAATTGAGCTCCTCCGGGGTGGGTTTTTGGTATCTCTCGAATCCGAAGGTTTTGCGGAAGTTTGTGCAGTCTCCGCTTCTCAGCACGTACTCAAAGTCGAATACTTTCTGTATTCGCTTGAGCCGGTAGGAGTTGGGTTTGATCCTTTTTTTGGTCACCATGGATTTGCAAGAGATGTTGCGGAGCTCTGGAATGCCTACCCAGCCCTGTCTGGAAAAATCGGTAAATAGAAAATCTCATAGTAGCACCTAGTGGAGAAATGCATAATTTGAGCCTGTCCCAAAGTAAGACTAGAATATCGCAAGCTTCAGTCCCAGTACAGCGCTCAGATCTCGAGCTTTTCACGAGATGTGCGTGGTAGGGCAAGTAGTTAGTAGCTAGAAGAAGAAAAAAACAGACTTTAGGATCTTAGGTATGACGCGACCGGGGTTTAGTCTGATTCTAACCCAACAGAATATGAACAAGAATATTGAAAATATATGGGTTCTTATACCAGATAAATCAGATTTCAGTTCACTAAGAAGAGGTAATTCTTGAAGATGTTGGTGTCATTGGCAGTGAAAGGGTTAAAGCCCCGACCATCCGATTCCGAGGCAGCACGTTACCTTTTGAGCCACGGCATGGGTAACATGGACGGTCAAATGTTGTCAACCAAACTAGGCTGCGGCTTCCTGATAATAGTGAAAAAGGTGGACCACTTGGCCTTTGACTATCACTATCACAGTTCACAGTATGTCAAACCCCCACGTCTCTGCATCAATCCCTGGACTAGATTTTCTCTGATTGTTACGTCAACAAAATTGAGCCCCGAAAAGCTTTCACTCTACATCCAACACCGGGGAAGGACGTAGCTAAAGCTTAGTGTTTTTAACTTATTTCCTTTTTTTCTTCTTTTGTCCCCATGAGGGCCTTAAGGCCGAAAACTTCAATTTGTGTTATCGGGGTCACCTCTATGTTGTGGGGGGGGGGGGCGGCG
>JAUEKZ010013194.1:2043-12656 GCA_031471865.1 Melibe leonina | reverse complement strand
CCCCCCCCCCCCCCCCCCCCCCCCCCCCCCCCCCCCCCCCCCCCCCCCCCCCCCCCCCCCCCCCGAGGATAGTTTTTTGATTTCTTAATATATATTTTTTTTTATCGCTTCACTCCACCCTACCGCCCTCCTATCATTCTAGATAGTATTCTCTTCTCGTTTCTCCGCCCCTTTAGTGAAAAGCAAAATCTTTATCGTTCCAACCACCCCGTCAATAATTTCCACCTATCCTCTCGCTATGAAGTGTTTCTTGGTTGGCAAGGAGTCGTCGAATGTCGGTAACTCCTCATGAGACATTTAGACATTTAGCTCATGACGGCAACTTTTAGAGTCGGAGCAATTATCTGCACCTGGGACGCTTGGGGCTGTTCACAATAAAGTTTGACACACACACACACACACACACACACATACACACACATACACACACACACATACACTCATACGCACACATACACACATATATACAGACACATATACACATACACTCATACACACGCACTAACACACACAATCACATCACACACACATTCTCTCTCTCTCTGTCACACACACTTGCCAGACGTACACACACTCACACGCTAACACATACTAACACACACACTTGCAAACGCACATGCAAACACACACCCATACACAGAGGGGAATTAAACACCCACGCATTAAAAAAAAATATGCGGAAATAGCACTCACGCATGCACATACATACAAACACGCTAAATACATACACATACATACGCAAACACACACAGAATAACACATAAACACACACATTACGCCGCACCCCAGACACAAAGATACACACACACACACACACACACAATCTGTCTCTCTCTCTCTCTCTCTCTCTCTAAATATATATATTCATATATATATATATATATGCAAACCCCGTCCCCTTCGAATCTGAATCTTTCACTCCAACAAAAACTATTTTTTGGTTTGTTAGTAATGCAAGAGGCATCCGTTCCCGAGATTGACCAATCGCGACGAATTGCTATTAAAAAAAACCCCAGCAATAATGATAATAATGAAGAATATGGTACAATCAATCAATCAATAATGATAATAAGGTATTGATGATACTAAAAAAAAATACTGACCTGTCTGAGGATCGAACTCACGACCTCCAGATGGCTCTTGTATAGTGATTGCACAAGCGGGGCAATCGAATTTTCGCTCTTTTTGATGGTCTAGTCTATTATGATCGAATCCCTAACCAAGCTTTGACCGGTCGTGCGTCCGGTCAATTTTAAAAACGCAGAACTATGAACGGAAAAAGTTTAGTTCGAGTATGAGTGTCTCCGTTCAATAATAAATACGATTTTTATTGTTTGTCAGGGATGGTTTGAGAAACAATTGACAAATGATATTTTTTTCCTCAAACACACGACAACACTAACCACGATTAATGGCGGACCGTTTGAGTACACAGCACTAAGAGTCGCAATAAAATAATTTTCGGAATCGATGGATGATAATTCTGTACTTTTATGCAATAATCGTATTTAATTTGATGCTTCCAGTTCTTAATGACGGTCTAATCATAGTATTATAGAATTAACTGTTACTTAAAGACTGTATTTGAGTTTATAGAAGCTATAAACAGTCAGAGAGCTAGAAAACATTCTATCTGGCAACTGTACAACAATTACTGATGATTGACATAATCGCGTCTAATTGCTATTCTAAAAAAGTTTAATTGTTTGGGGCCTCGCCTTCGATAAACAACATTTCATAAACTTATATCGTTGTTAATTTACTAACCGAATATTTTTGTAAAGACATAAAGACCAATTTAATATTAACAGAAATTAACTTTATCACCTTAGTAAATTTCATCGCAATCGGTCCACGAATAGCCGAAATCAGGATTTTGATTTTAGTATATAAGATCTCTCTCTCTCTCTCTCTCTCTCTCTCTCTATCTCTCTCTCTCTCTCTCTCTCTCACACACACACACAAACACACACACGCACACACACACACACACACACTCACACACACACACACACACACTCGTACACTATCAATTCACTGTCGCTTGAAATTAGGAACAAATAGTCACGGTAGACAACAAGATGTGTTATGTACCAGATCTAAATACAGAGTAGAGTAATATCGCACGACAAGTATTCAGCTCGGGCTACCTTTCAGCATTACTACGTATTTTGATCATAATCCGTCATAGTTTGTCAAAAATAATAATAATGATAATCGTATTTCGACTCGTCACCAAGTATTAATCCCAGTTTGATGAATGGAGGGGGGTCAATACGACTCGTTTGTCCGCAGGCTCAGGATAAACAATCCTCAAAATGCCGTCGGACAGCCCGAAATCTAGATCTACCGCAGACAGAGAAGGGGGACAGAGTCCCACCTCACCTTTCCCATTCCGTCATCATCCACACAGCGCGGGACGCAAGCCCTGGCTGCCAGTCAGCCAGCTCGGACTTAACCTTTTCACAGCGAGGTCTGATTCTAACCTAACTGAAATGTGCGAAATCTTTAAAATGGACGTGTTCTTATACCAGATAAATTAGATTTCAGTGAACTGACATAATATGCCATATACATATACTGACATATTATCATGATAATCAATATATATATATATACTGAAATCTGATTTATCTGGTATAAGAACAAGCAAGTTTTGAGGATATTGGTGGTGACCTTAGCAGTGAAAGGGTTAAGAGTTGGAGGGTTTAAAACCTGGGAGGAAGGGACACGAAGCAGTTTACAGAAGCTGTCATTAAAACAGGCAGGGGTCCTGCGGGGACCCTTCTCGAGTAGTGTGCCCCTGGCTCGCATTCATCCCTCCTCCGAAGGGCCCACCGAGCGCAGACATTGAGGGCTGACAAAAGAGGGACGGTATTCACAAGCGATTCGCTTCGTGAATTAATCATGTAGCCATAGCCTCTTTTCAAAGCGGCATCGTCGGAAAATTGACACAAAATTCCTCACGCCCCTCCCCTCCAATTAGAAAGGTACACGGCCGCTCACAGCGGGGTCTGTCACTCCTCGATCTGGCTTCCGGCGAGATTCAATATAAAAATGGTAGTAGAGAAGAAATGAGGAAAAACGACGAAAAAGACAATGATGATGACGAAACAAAACGACTAAGTATAATGATATATTATTATAGAAGAAAATGACCAAATCTATAAGTACGATGGTCAAGAATTATGAGTAAGATGGAGGAAGAAAAAGGACACAATATGAGAAGGAGGGAAAGAGAGTGGGAGGAGAGGAGTGAGGGGAGGGGAGGGAAGCACGGCTGTCACCATCAAAGTAATAGTCACAAGATCCAATCTTTTTCATGACACAATCAATCCGTCAGGGGAAGGGAACAGCGCAATAGTGACAGTCCCCCAACAGAATAATATGCTTCGTGCCAGATGTCTAAGGATTGTCTGTGCTTCATGCCACCAATGTTTGGTAACGTTTTTCACTTCCAATTTCCATCTTCTCTTCTCTTCCCTTCTCCCCCACCCCTACTTCTCTAAAACACACCATTTTTATTCTTTCTCTTCTCTTCTTTCTTTCATTTCCTCTCTCTCTGGTCTTCAAGCCTTATTTTCTAGTTCATTGTAACCGATTTCGTGTCTTGTTCGTGTTGGCATCCTTCTTGTCACTGCCTTTTGTGTTGGTCATGACCTTTTTTCATCTTGAAGCTGTCTTCTTCTTCCTCCTATTCTTCTTCCTCTTGATTTCAAATTCTCTCTTGTTCTCCCCCTCGCCCCTTCCTTCAGACACTTCCTTCTCTCTCCTCCCCCTCCCCCTCTCCGTCTGTCTGTCTCTCTCTCATACATTTACAAACACACAGACACACACTTACACACACACACACACACAGTGCCCCCCCCCCCCCGCACACCACCTCCTCGAAGCAGAGTTCTCGTACGTTCGATTCCCCGTCCCCAGTCCCCAGTCCCCAGCCCCCAGCCATCCCAAGTACTTTGCGGGTCCCCCCCTGTCGGGTAGCGATTTAACTCCGACTCTTCTATCGGGCGGGTGGCCGCGGATTTCATCCCGGGTAGCAAGACGATATCATTATTCTTGGCCGCAATCAAAACATGCCATCCACCCATCCACCCAGGCAGAACGCTTCAATAGGGATTCTGCCATTTCATTGAACCCAGCGGTTGTCAGTTCAAAGCTCTTAACCAGTAGGGACAACTTGTCACCGAATACTAATATTTAAACCATAACATTGATGCCCCTCGTTTGTGGTACTAGATACTATTACTACTACTATATCGTAGCATCCAAGCTTTGTATCTGTGTCATGTGTGTGTGTGTGTGTGTAAGTATGTACGCGCGCGTCTGTGTATGTGAGCGTGTGCGTGTTTTGTAAGGAATACAAGATAGAAAAGAAGACATCATTTTTATTCGTCGTCATTATTGTCATCAGGGAAGATAAAGAGAGAAAGAGAGAGAGAGAGAGAGAAAGAGAGAGAGGGAGAGAGAGGGAGAGAGAGAGAAAGAGAGAGAGAGAGAGAGAGAGAGTGAGAGAAGAAAGTTTGAGCCGATAATGATGTGTGGAAAAGGATTAAAGGACCCGGTATCATATGACACCATGGCCATTGTCTTGGTCTTGTGTCCCGTGGATGATGATGGTCTCGACTTGAAGTGATCTCGTAAAGGTTGGCATAGCTCTTTGTGGGTGAACTGACTATTACTACTAATAATTACCCAGACACAAAGAGATGAGATTATTTAGTATGGTTTTAGTTTCATCTGCTGCTTGTCTATTTCCTTTCTTTTTTCTTTTTTCTTTTTCTTTAATATAACATTTTGTTGCGGTTTTTCTTTCTTTAAATTGAAAATTTAAAAAAAACTCTTAAAAGTGGAATATAATTTCATCTTTTCTTAACACCCAAAAAGCAGCCATCTACGATGGACCCAAAGATTTCTGTAAAATTAGTTTTTGTCACTTTTCCCACCGTGTCAACGCCCAGCTTTATGTCTGGAATAAATGAGACTTATTGTGACGGTCCTTACGGCAACATATAATTTAAAACACAGCCAGGAGAGAAAACATCTGAATTAAGACTGAAAAGCAAGCTGGTTGGTGAACAGCCAATAACGCTATCTTGGATGGCATTGACGGTAGTATATCATTTTTGGCCGTACTCAAACTCTATTTGAACTAGCCACACGATATTTTCTTATGCCTCTGTGTTAGATTCTCACTGATGAAAAGTTAAAGTTATAGCTACATTTTAGCGTCATTAGTGGTGACAGGGTGGCTGAATTGACAACAACGCGACACAGAGCTCTAGGAGGCTGGGTTCGAGTCTGAAGAGCGATTTTTTGTTTTAATCTAAGAAGGAAATACAGTAAAGTTTACTTCAATTGCCTCACTTCACCCGGTAAAATGACATGTAAAATTGGTATCGACGCACCGACCCATCTTTGGGGGTAGGAAAGTAATTTGCGATAGACCAGCGTCCTATCCAGAGGGTGGTAGTTTTTGCTACTTTTACGCTTCGCGCTACAGACACCGGGAAATGCTCCATGTCTTCATTAACTCTTTCACAGCGAGGTCTGGTTCTAACCCAACTGAATTATCATGCAAAATCTTGAAAATGTGTGTGTTCTTATTCAGATTTCAGTGAACTGACATATTATGCCAAAAGCCTGAAATCTCATTTATCTGGTAAAAGAACCGGCAAATCAGGACGATGTTTGTGTCTTTAGCAGCGAAAGGTTTATTCTCTGAAAGGGTTAGATGGGGCGTGGTTAACTCTTTGACAAAGGGATTTTAAACAGACTGAATTTGAAAAAAAAAGAAGTAAAATCTTCAAAGTTTAAGTATTCTTATACCAGATAAATCAGATTTCAGATAACTGACATATTATTATGCTTGACATCTGTTAGTCCACTGAAATCTCGATCTTGTATAAGAGGAGGCAAATTTTGAAGATTTTGACGTGTCTTGTTAGTCGTTTGATTAGAAATGGCCCTTATGTCTGAATCAACCCCTGATTTTTCTGTCCTTCTTATTCCCAACCCCCTCCCCCATGAAGATAGAGGAAATAGAATCGGCAACCTATTGCACTGAAAATCAAGACCACCTCTAGTCCAGCTCTGCCTTGGAATGAAGAGAATGAACACGATGATAGTGATGATGATGACAATGATTATTATGATGATGACAATGATTATTATTATCATTATGATGATGATGACGACGATAGTGATGGTGAAAATAATGATAATGATGAGGAGGAGGAGAAGGAGGAGGAGGAGGAGGAAGAGGAGGAGGAAAATACGGAGGAGGGGAGGGAAAACGAACAAAGCTATTCATTATAATTTTAACGTTTATTTTTGTTCACATCATTAATTACTGCTTGTTCTTTCACATTACTTAATCGAAAACCGATTGTTTGGTTTTATGGAGTTGTTGTAATAAGGATATCATTATCAATGAGAAATCAATTTTCAAAAAAAGCATTATTGACTGTTTCTCTAATGACAGGGCTAGGGGTGGAAATAGTACGATTAAAATAATCAATTGGGAAAACTTAAACATTGCCGAAACTTTGTTCAACATTCCCACAGTCTTCATCAGTGAGAGTTCTAATCAATATGCTGACAGCCCTAATTCACAGGTTTCATTTCAAAGTGTACACAAACTCCGGTGGGCTGCGAGACTCAAGGGTACTCAAGCTTCTCTTTGCAGGGTTGACCCGCAGGGGGAATTCCCTTTCCGTCCAATTTTTCGTCTCGGGCTGGACACCTGGTCCATGTTTTGAAGGTTTTTCGTTAATTAGAACACACTAATCTATGACGTCATGTCAGTTTCGAATTATAATTTCATTATCAATCTTGAAAGACACTCCAGGGCAGGTTTTACGCATTGAGCCCTGGATTTTAAATGGAGGTGGCGTTTTAATCGCATTAATTCTTTACCGGGTTGTAGAGATTAAATTATAAAGTGAAGAAAATGACTTCATGACGATAACGAGACTTGTGGTATTATTACACAGCTGGCGAAACTGGGTTCGTTAGAGGGGCAATGATGTGTTTGATAGGGAAACGAAGAGGAGAAATATAATGAGAGAGAGAGAGAGAGAGATAGAAAGAGAGAGAGAGAGAGAAAAGGGGGAGAGAGAGGAGAAAGAGGAGTAACGGAGAAAGAGAAGAGGGAGATTGAAAACAACCAGAGGGAGAGAGAGAGATAGAGAGAAAAAGGGGAGGGAGAGGAGAAAGAAGAGTAACGGAGAAAAAGAAGAGGGATATTGAAAAAGACCAGAGGGAGAGAGAGAGAGAGAGAGAGAGAGAGAGAGAGAGAGAGAAAGTGAGAAAGAGAGAGAGAAAGAGAGATAGAGATATGAGGAAAAGGTAGGGTTCAGTTGATTAGATATGTATGTTATGGTTAACTTGCTCAACATTTTGTGGTTTGAATCCTAGTAACACCATGTTTTGTTTCTCTCGAAAAAGCAGGAAACAATCGAACAAAAAGAATAAACAAAACAAACAATAAGAATAAGCAATAGCATTTTCAGACCATAACGCACTCACCGAAGTACATTATGATTCTAGCTGTAAGTACATTATATTAGTAGGATTTGAATTAGTAGTAACAGTAAGGTACTACTACTACAACTAATTAACTATTCAAATATTAGATACAATCAATAATTTAGTTTTCGAAATATCATAAAGATTCGTTAAAAAGTTGAACGTTAATAAATGGTGTCTTCGTTTTCGGAAGAAATTGATACTAATGAAATTGATTTAGTAGTAATGTTTTTTTTCTTCAATAGAAAATCTCTATTCTAGAAAGTGCTATTACATACATTGGGTATGTTTTTTACATTTTTTAGGGTCCAGTAAAAAAGCCCTGGGAGGAAGAATGTTGGGGTTTGGTATTATCATCATAAGATCACCTCAATCAAAATTCTTGGTCACTTGGTGAAGGCAATGCAAGTCCGGTAGAAATCTCCCTTGGGTAAAAGTATATTTTTTTATTTAAAAAAATTAAAAATCATGATTATTTGGAGATTCTGTGGGGTCAGTGATGTGACCAACCAAATATACGATCGAATATGTGGCCGGTCATAACCTGACCACTGGTCAGTGACTGACCACACCATAAAACTACGACAAGTAGCCAGTGCCTTCACTCGAGTGCCGTCATAACTCAGTGGCAAGAATATTGCAGTCTGGGACAACAGGCACCCGGCACATGACGTGGACAGCAGTCCGTTCGCATTTATGACCTACAAGCCCCCTAAAACAATAAGCAATATAATGGTACATTGTGTAGTGAGAGGAGTGCTCATATCATTGTATCGAGTCAGGCAGGCAGGCAGCCCAATCCCGGGCCTCCAAATAAACTAGGTCATCACGTCATGCAAACTGCATTAGTTGTTGTAGTCTTCCATGGAATTTGTGTATTAATTATGCTCAAGTTCTTAACCCTTTCACAGTGAGGTCCGATTCTAATCCACCTGAAATATGCAAAATTTTGAAAATGTATTTGTTCTTATACCAGATAAATCAGATTTCAGTGAACTGAATTTCAGGCTTTTGGCATATTGTCAGGTCACTGAAATCTCATCTATCTGGTATAAGAACAGGCAAGTTTTGAAGATTTTGGTGTCCTCAGCATTGAAAGTGTTATTTATATATCAAATTATTGTTCCTTTTGGCTAGTGGACAACATGAACTAGTTTCATAGGAGGCCGGTCAATTCGGCTGCCCGACTCTCTATATGAGCACTCCGATAGTTAGTAGTGCTGATAAAGAACAAAGGCAAAGAAAGAAGAGTTCTAATAAGAAGTTGAAAGGTAGTCTGAGGAGGATTCGAACCTCGTTAGTCTTTGCCTGACCAATATAGTATAGAATAGTGTAAGACAACGCAGCTTTCCCCTTGGCCACCCGCTTCCCTTTGACCACCCGCTTCCATTTGACCATCCGCTTCCTTTTGACCACCCGCTTCCCTTTGGCCACCCGCTTCCCCTTGGCCATCGTCCTGGATGGACTCCTTAAGTATTAACTCTTTCAATGCTAAGATTATTTTTCAAACCGCTTATGAGATACATCACATTTGTTCAAGTTTTGGTATTTCTTAAACCAGGTAAATCAGATTTCGAAGAATTGAAATCTGACATATTTAGTATAAGAACATGGTATAAAATTTGAGGATTTTGCATGATCTGTTTGATTAGAATCAGACTCCGCCGTGGAAGAGTAAAGTCACCACGATGTGGTAATGTGGAGTAGAGTGGAGAAAAAAAAAAGAGAAAAAAAAACAACAAAAAAACCCCAAAACCCCAAGAAACTAAAACATTATAAACAAAGAGTAATAATGAGATAAAAAAAGGATGTGAATAACAGATTTTGGAAGGTGTTTGATGACGAGGGAAAAAGATATAAGATGACAAGCAACTTAATTTCTTTATAGTTTAGAACTTTCCAATAATTTATCTTTACAACTGCAAACCTCGTCTCTTGGAATTTTTGAAATATGGGGTTTATTTTTCAATATATATTTTTCACTAGGCCACAAAAGTCAATAGTGTTTTCCTATTCATTTAGACAGTTACCAAACGGACGCCGTAATGTAATGACCCATAGCAACGATAAGAAGGAAGTGACCACTTTTGTGACGTCATCACTCGCCATCTGTGATTGGCTGAACCTAGAGAAGCCACCATCTTGTTTACTATAGATACGCTTAACCAAAGCCACCCGAGCTTACCAGAAATGAAGCCATTGTCACACAAGTGTTCTCACCTCTACTCTTGAGGACGGTCTGACATTAGCACATTAATTAGACAAGCCTTTCATTGCTCCCGATGGGTTTAGATTAATTTTAACGTAAAGTTTACATTCGATCAATCGGTGTTTGGGTAAGTAAGCCAGTTGGTAAAGAAAAATCGGCAAATTGTTTTTTTCTCACGAAGTGGAAGGATAACACAGGTGGCTGCTGTTTGGTCATCTCCTTCATCTAACCTACCAGGCCGATGGCTTTGAGCTCTTGAACCAAACCACCATGAGAACGTAAACATAACTTTATGGTGTGTTAACTCTTTCACTGCGGGGTCCAATTCTGACCAAACAGAACATGCGAAATCTTGAAAAATAACGGGTTATTATACCAAATAAATAAGATTACATGGGACTGACATATTATGCCAAAGCATGAAATTCAGGCTTTTGGCATTGTTAGTCCACTGAAATCTTTTTTATCTGGAATAAGAACATGCAAATCTGAAATAATTTGATATCTAGTTAGCGGCTTAAGAAATAACCTTAGCATTAAAAGGGTTAACAGAGCTGGAGGGTGGATAGGCGGTTGGTGGTGATGCTCTCGGGCTAGAAAAATGCAAAAACAATAGATGTAATAATGATAGTAAGTATTGAAAGGACTGCCCTCAAAATCACATTCGCATTGCTTACCATTCTGTGACTGGCAGTAATTAAGAGATATCTGAAGTCATTCTGAATATTGTTTTAGGTTTTCAAAGTCAACTATTAATTGGTTCAAGTTCCTGCCTTGTACATTCATTGTTTCTAGATATAGAAATAAAATTCTGTTTAGTTATTTATATAAGATAGATAGATAGATAGATAGATAGATAGATAGATAGATA
>JAUEKZ010013083.1:0-18501 GCA_031471865.1 Melibe leonina | reverse complement strand
CCCCCGCCGAGAGAGAGAGAGAGGAATCTGGAATATACAAAAACACTGACTCTACTATATGTACAGGAATAAAAGCTACAACAGTCATCATCTCAAACCTACATGCAGGAAACGACTGGCTGGCGTCTGGGTAATCAATACACATTGTGAAGCTGTTAAAACAAGAGTATAAATGGATGGCAAAACAACAAAACTTCTCTTGCCGCACACCATCAAGGTCAAAGCAACAACACCTTGGTCTCTCCTGTTTGTCCTTAGGGGGGAAAGCGTGTTAAAATCTCCTACAGGATCATCCCAAATGCAAAGTCTCTCCTTCCTCCTCAAAATTTCATTTGGGTAAAAGAAAAGTTACCATCCACAAATAGCTAGGATAATTATATGATAAAAAGAATGGAAAACAACAAACCACCAACCAAAGATCCAACGACAAACCAATGAGCATGTGAATAACAAATCCATCCAAACAGTGTAAGATCATTCATAACCCACTTGTCCCAAACACAATACATCAAGATCAGGATCTAGTCAATAATGCATGTGTTGATAGCACAGACTGATGGTTTGACTCGGCAGGACAACACGCTGGTGGGATGGGATAAGATATCCACGAGAGACAAAAATCAAAGGAAGGGGTGCTGGGTTGTACAACTACAGCCTTACTTCATTACCCAGCATTGGGTGTATCTTGGCCATACACCGGGCGTATGTAGGCCGTACATACATGGGATTCGCAGCCCTCCACGCAGCCAGGAGACCAAGCAGAGCGGTGTTGTCATTGTATGGAAAACTGGAAACCAAAGTCAAAGTCCATATATGTATAGATATATGATTGTCGTAGACGCCTCACGTCGTCTTGTCTTAGGCGAAATACTGAAACTGCCGATGCTTGACAGGGCTGATCTGGTAGGTGGCGTAGACCCCCGGGGGGGCTGGGGGCTGTGCTGTGGGGGCCAGGTAGCTGGGGCCAGCAGCGGCAGCGGCGGCGGCAGCAGCAGCAGCGGCATAGTGGGGGTGGATCTGGGCTGGGTAGGTGGGGGTCAACCCCGAGGCGTGAAGCACGGGCACAGGGTGCATGTGTGCAGGCAGGGGGTGCGACGAGTACTGCAACTGGCGGGGAGACTGGTGCGCTGGGGGAGGTGCCACCGTCGGCGAGAACGGACTGTGGAGGGAACAAAGAGGAAATTGATCCTTTTCTTGGTGCCTTTTTTACACACAATATATATTTCTCAAAGCAGAATCAAAATAAATCAATTTCCAACAAACATACGATGCACTTGATACATAATATAATACCAACTTCATGTCATGTACCCGAGCGTAGCAAGTACAGTAGAATAGAAGCAATACCATGATACAGATAAACAAGAAACTGAAAAATGTTGGGTTTTTTAACAGTAAAATATGCTCATTGGAACACCAGTGCTGCCAACCCTAGCCCATAAAAATGTGTACAATGGAAAGCCAGAATGAGAGGATTTTTTTTTTAAATGCATACAATCCTGAAATTCAGGTAATTTCATTATTACTACGAGGTAACATTTGCTAAAATTAGCGGCAAGCTGCGACGAAAAAAAGCAAGTATTTCACCAGCTTTCAATTGAGATCACAAATCGTCATGAAATCACAGCAGTTACCTGCTATTTAATTGAAAATGCAAAATAGTTCAGTAATAGAGCTGAAAACGTGTAATTTGTGTTTTAAAATGGTTTTCAAACTACAAAAAACCGACAGATAGTGATAAAGCTTCGAGGACTGGCATTGTTTCGAAGCGAACATTGTCAACGATTTAAGCTTAGTTTCAGTTTGAACAGGAAGTGAAAATACTTTATTTCACATAGACGGTTACTGATGAAATGGTAATTGGAGTCATTATACCTATTGCAACCAGCCATTTAAGTTGGGCCCGTGATCATACAAAACCGAACTTAGGAACCCATTAGATCGGCCTATGACCCTTCTAGGGTTAAAGTACACTAAAAACAAGTACATGATGCTAATCTTTTAAAATTATTTTTTTCTACTATCACTTTTGTTAAGACATATAAATTGAATCATGCATACGATCCTCTGCAAAATGCGTACAAGCGTACGATGAACGAAAATGCGCAAGGTTGGCAGCACTGGAACACCATGAATGACTGCAATGTTGATTACAAGAGCAAGTTTGATCCTTTAGAAAAACTTTGTATTATACCCGACTACTTCGAGTACTCTTGTAAAGTTGGAAATCAGGTCAACTAAAAAGTCAAATCTAGTGTAGGTACACCCACCGAAACAAAACTCATATTTTACTATTATCGATCTCGTTTTCTCTTCGCTTGATCGGTACCCTGTCAAATTTAGGCGAAAAATGGGTATAATACCGAAAGTGGCAGGTCTGTAAAATGCAGATCTATTGCAGATAACACTTCCAACCCTGTGAGTGAGTTGGTACACATTCCAACAACTAGGGAAAGTGAGGCCAGTGTGTGAAAGGGTGAATGTTAGGGAGTAAAACTCACCCAAATTGTGTGATGGAGGCAGAGGCAGGGAGGGTCATCTGCTGGGGCTGGTGGGCAGGCAACAGGTACTGGTGCAGGGGGGAGCTGTGCAGGGCCGCACCCAGGCGACGATACTCTCTGTACACAGCACCCACATTCACACACAAATAACATGTATAATTATGAACACTTTTATATCACAAAAGTAATCTCTGTATATACACTTACAAAGGTTATTGATTAATACTCCAATGTATTGGTATCAATTTATGGTGTTAAGCAAATACCCAAATGTAAAATTGTCTTTTTTGAGAGACCCTGTCCAGTTGAAATCAAGGCACTCATGAGGAAAAAAAGAGGCGAGTATAAGCGTACAACATAAGAGTTATATGAAATTCAAAACCCACTCTGCGACTTGATCATTACAGAAATATGAATAGTTCTCTACTGTAATCTTTTTTCAATCCGTTCAGTGTAGAAGAGTATTGAGTGGGCCCTGAATCCAAATTTTTCATTTTTCTAAGGCTTTACTTGTGATAGGTACTCTATCTATTCCACTATTTGTAGCTGGACAAACTCACCCATTGACATCCACCTGAGAGGCAGAGTTGAGCAGGACTGGCTGGCTAAGCTGTACAGGGGACAGTTGGCTCATGGACGACCCAGAGTTGGCCTGCACACACAGGTGCATGTTGGCTGCAGGGGGAGGCCTAGAGCTAACACCACTGCAGCCATGGGGGGCCATGCCTGTGCTGATGCTGCCCATGCTCACATTCACCGCTGCCACCTGAAAATAATGATGATGATGATGTTGTTGTTGGTAACAATGATGATGATATTATTATTCAATACAAGAAATAACCAAAAAAAAAACAAAAAAATCTTGCAAGTCTTTAGACACTTTCAAACTATGATAGGCAAATCTTAACTTAGTTATTTCTCCCACTCAGTGATTCCAACACCAAAGTTAAATCAAATTTGCCAGGGTCTGGGGGTCCAGATGATTGCCTGTGAATCAGGGTGCCTTTTTTACAGAAATTTGGTCACATACTATTTGAAATTTAAGAGTAAGTAATTATCAGCATACTGATTTCTGTAAAAACATGGATCACTGGAAGCACTGCTAACTGATAGCAAATGAAATAGGAACTGTAAAATACAATATACACCTTAGAGGAGGGCGGCATTGAGCGGACAGTGGGCGACACATAGGCCAATTTCCCCTGGGCAGCAGCAGAGCTCAACTCCAGCTGTAGATCAAAGGGTGTCAGCTTCTCCATTTTGGGCGAGCGGGCACGCAGTCGTTCAATACTTCGCTCCATGGCAGCAGACAGGTGCAGGCCAGGGGCCTGGTGGGAAGTGGAAGGGGCAACAATCTCCTGTTTGGGCACATAAGGGCTGACTTTGGCATGCTGTTTACCCCGTTGGTGGCTGCTATTGCTACTACCGCTACTGCTACTACTGCTGATGGTGGTGGTGGAGGGGTGGGTGGAAGGTGCAGCGGCTGACTGGCTGCTGCGAGAAGAATGCTGGTGGTGGTGGTGGGAGTGGTGGTGGCTGGGATGGTGGAGGTGGTGGGGATGGGCGTGGGAGGAAGCAGCCAGGTCCACCAGCTGGGACAGGCTGTGACTGCCACTGCTGGGGCCGTCGTAGGCCTGGGCAGGGACAGCAGAAAAAGACACACATATCAATTAGCTCTGACTGGAGACATATTACCCTGACTGGGTGGTTCACATGAGAAGCAAAGCATAAAATATCAATGATGTATATATGGAGGCCTATACATGTCAACTTTTATGATACAGAAAATAAATTAATATTGGCAATAACTGAGAGGGGTTTCCATTACACTCTTCCTCTGTTATATCACAAGATACAGTAGTGCTCCATGATTGGTGGCATTGAAAATGACGAGAAACACGGACTATCAGACTATCCCCAGGTTTTATGGGGTTTTTTTCTCTTAGAGAAAGTCATGTTTTCACATATCAAATAATCCAAAGAGCTGAAATAATGAGACCTTGATAAAAGTTATCGGTCATAAACTATAATTGTCCACGGATCACACATAACACAGAGTGGCATAATTCAAAAAAATTAAATTTTACATCAAGTTAAAGATAAGTCTCTATCTAGATGAGATATATCTCCATAATTGAATATGAGCCTTTCAGTTTTGTGAATCAAATAGGCAAGTCTAATTAAAAGCTCATTTTCACCCTACCTTGTGTTTAAGAACACAAACATCTCAATAATCCATGCTGTAATTTGCTGATAATTAAAAAATAGAATGCTACATCCTCGAAAAAACTTGGCCCTTGCTAAATCGGTCAAATCAGGGCATCATCATAATATGTTTTTTTTTAGATAAAATCCAAAGATTTGGGGATAAGATGAATGAAATCAGGGCATCATCATAATATGTTTTTTAGATAAAATCCAAAGACTTGGGGATAAAAATGAATGAAATCAAAACTCCTGGAGTGTGCAGTGTGAAGAGCAGTTTTGGTGGTTGTCCTGGAGGACAGAGTATAGTGAGGTGCTTTACCTGTGGGGTGAAAATGCTGTGTGAGATAGGCAATCTGTCCACCAGTTCATGCTTGATGTGACTGGCGGTGAAGGGCTGTGCTGGGGGCTGCGGGTGGCTGCTGGATTGGAGCAAGGGCAGCTGGGTGGCCAGGGCCGAGGGGTGCAAGTGCTGGCTATGGGGGTGAGCAGGTGGCTGGAGGGGCAGGGCGGGTGGAAGCGGGTGGCCGCTGCTACTGCTGGCACCGCTTGGGCTGATGGGCAGGCAGGGCATGGCAGCGGCAGCAGCCACACTGACTACCAGGTTGCTGTTGACGCTGGAGACGGCCGCTGCCAATGAGCCGTGCTTGAGAGGCCGGCCTGTCTCATCCAACTCAAGCTCAACACTGTCAGCTGCTGAAGAAGGGAAAAAAAGCAATAATGATAATAAACCCATTCATGACACATTATACAAAATGACTACAGGAATTTGTTGGTGGTACTTTCTATCATCACACTAAAGATTAAACTTACTCAGGGCTGGCACAAGGGCTGAGTCAGAAAAGCTTGTAGGCAGCAGTCGAGCCAGGTCCTCACGTTTACCACTGGGGATGGATGAGGAGGGGTGGGATAGACACCCAAGATTAAAGTAAATCAAATTTATTAATAATAATAAATCTTATCACTATGAATCCCAGAGGGGACATTTATTCCTTAGCACTACAGATAAAAAAAATTATTTATCAGAAAGCCACAAAGCTTTTACAACCCCTTTCCCTACAATGCTGCCTTTATCCACCTAAGGTTTTGAACATGTTGGCAGGCTTACCTACCCAGAAATTGGAAAAAGTGTCACAACCTGCCCAAACAAGCTGTTATTTATTTGGAGTAATAATGAAGACAATGATGAATAAAACCGACCTTTTGCCTGCCTTCAGCAAGTGGTGCTCCTCAATGGCGGCCATGTTTTTCACCTCAATCAGTCGGGCGCTGTCTGCCAGGTGGGGCTGACTTCCTATCTGCTGCAGCTGGATGTACCTCTGGCGCTGGTGGTGGCGCTCTGCCTTGCTGGTACGCACCCCTCCCGCCTCATCGTCCTCACTCTCAGAGCTAATAGTGATGACACTACGCGCAGGGCTCGGTGTGTCCCGAATGACGATGAAGGGGTGGTGTCGGGGCTGGCCTTCCAACAAAGAAGAGGAAGCTGTGGCGGCAGACAGCATGGGCAGGATGGCCGCAGAGTGGGAGGAGGCCGGCGGTCGGATGTGCAAGGAGGAGGCAGAGGAGGAAGAGGACCACTCAGCCGCCAGGGGCAGCATAGCCGGATCCTCCGCCACTGAGCTAGAGTACAATGAGGGCATTGGCTCTCTACGTGTTGAGGCTGGTGCTGGACTGCTTTCCTTGACACGTTTCTTCACGGGCGAAAGTTGTGTGGAAGGAACCTCTTTAGGTTGTCTGGAGAAGACAATCAAAGCCAAAAATAAATCATTGTATTTGTCTTGAAGCAGCCATTGCCTTTCAATAGTTCATAAAAATAATAGTAATCATAACATCATTAATAATAATAATAATGAAATAATGATGTACACTAATATTGTTTAAAAAAACCTCTTTGAAAAGGGCCTCTCAACGGCCTTTCAAGGCTAGCATTTCAAGTAACGGTGGCTGAATTAATCTGGGCTGGGATATACAAGGTGACTCATTGAAAATTACAAGTCTTTCTTTATTTGATCCCTAAAATATGGGACACAAAGTGAAATAACAAATATCCAAAGACTTGTTGAAACCAAAGTTTTATTTGCATCACATGCCCAGACCGCTGTCAATAGACTGTAGAGAAGGCAAGAGAAGACAGGAGGAAAGGTGGCCATTTTCTTTCCCCAAAAGACTAGATCCAGGTCAGTAAGTTAGGAGGCAAGAGTGCATCATATGGGATAGGAGAGTGAGGGGTTGCTTACCTCTGCCTGGTGGGTCTCTTGCTGGTGTGTGAGGAGGAGTGGCGGGCAGACAGCGAGTAGGAGGTGGGCACCATGCCAAGGTTCCACTGCTGGGAAGAGCCACTCTGATCAAGGCGTCACAGAGTTCAAGATGGAAAAATTATTCATTCATTCATCCCCACAGGGGCAATTACACAAATATTAACATGACTTGTATACAATGAAACTAACATCCATATAAGAGAGCTGAGAGAGATAAGAAGATGGGAAGCTGAGAGCAAAGGAAAGGAGAGGACAGAGCTGAGAAAAGAGCTGAAAGAGGAGAGGAAAAAACTGAGAAGAGAGCTGAAAGAGGGACTGAGCACCTACCAGGGGCATGAGGCTTGTGTTTGAGGAGTGGAAGGCGTCGGGCCCTACCATGATGGGCTGCCTCCAGGCTTCCGCAGGCAGGCTTTCCTGCAGGTGTGCTGCTGCAGCCATGCGCTGGGGGGCAGACGGCCCCAGGGAAGGCCAAGGACCCATCACCACTGACCTGCCTCCACTCCAGTTGCTGTGAGAATTCTGCACACACACACAAAAAGATTGACATTAAGGTTATTATTTTTCCTTGAAATGAATTAATGAATGATCCATGAGCGTAAGGAATGCATGTCATAACTGGGAATACCATTTCACCTTTAGGATATTGATAAGCATAAAAAAGTCTTACTTATAGTACTAAGAGAAGAAAAAAGATCCCCTATCCATTCAGCATATATTCTTCACCTTATATCATTTCAATTCGCTTGTTCGCCATTTTAGATCAAGAATAAGTTTTCTCATTTGTTTATAAGGACTTTCAGGCGCTTTCAACTGCTACGGTCATAGCAGCACCCAGGTGTTAAGATGACAGCGTAGTTACAAGACAATAAATGGGAAATTGCTTCCTATTTTTACTGATCCCTTCTCATGCTTCAGGGTTACAGTCCAGACAATCCTGGTTTAAATTCCAGTATGGAATATGCAACAGGTTTTCATGTGAAATAAGTGTAAAATGTAAAATAATAAATTTGCAATCTTCCATTGACGAGAATCATTTTTGAACATTGAAACAGATGCAAACCAGAATAATGAGAAATATCTTTTTTAAATACACAAAAGTAAGCATGGAAAATTTAAGCTTGGTATATTTTTTGTATTATCGCCATATTTTCCATTGAAATAAAACCCAAGAAAGAAGAAAGGTCCTGTTTCTGGCTAAAAGTTTTAAATACATCTGAATCATTTTTCATATCAGTTGGGAATGCTGTTTTGCTTTCTCATGACTGAATTGAAAGCAGTCTGCTCCAACTGTGCACCATCTTAATCAACATGCAGTACCTCTAGAAAAGTTAGCAATGGAGATGAAAATGACGTAATAAAAAACCACATGGCGCACAGTTTTATACTGGAACGAAGAAAAATGCTAATTAAATCTTAGCTTTTGGCCAAAAAATATATTGAAAAAATACAGGTTACTATCTTTCTTGGTATTCAAGTGAAAATATCATCATAATCAAAATGTAAAAAAAAAAAGAATATATATTAAATTAATGACATAAAAAATGTTCATTCCAAACAAGGTGGTAGTATGGCCTGTGGCAATATTCCTCCATGTTACATCAAGCCGAGAGACAAAATAGTGCAACAAAAAAACAGTGCATGGGATTCAAGGAGGCTACTTGTCTCAGTCACTTGTCAAATTTGGCAAAATATCAAGAATACAGTTGCAACTATCAAACCACTTCAAATGTTCCATCTTCCGTCTCCTACTATACTATACATTTACAAGTAAACAGCCATGGCTGGTGAGGCCTGTTCCCTTTAGGGTTTCTAGAGAAATATTGGGGGAATGCAAGAAATAGAACTGCTGAAGAATATTTTTTTAGAGAGCTCTTTCGCCATTTAATATAAAGAATAAGTTGTTTTGTTTGTTTCTTAAAGCCCTTTCAGCTGCTAAGGTTTCACAGAAAGATTTACAAGAGAAAAAATTGACACCCACCTATCAATTGCAAGGAATAATTTAACCCATTACACGGGTCATCATTCCTCATTCTACTAAGCAAAGGGAGATTACTCTGCCTAAACTTAGACTAGCAATCATAAAAATCCATTATTGCGGTAAAATTGAAAACGCTATCGGATTGACAATTTATTTCTAATTCGATATATGATAAGCTTGTACTGAAAACCGAATAACTACATCGATGGTAATAGTAAAAAACTGTCTATTTTTTAAAAATCGTTACGAGCATACCATCCGATACTTTCCCAAACATCCGGTACAAACAAAAGTAAGCCTAAGTAACATATTTCCAGTCTAAAAAGAGTTTCAAAACAAACTAGTGAGTGCTGCATTCCAGAGCTTCGGGCGGGCGCATTATCAAGATCCTTTCAGAAAAATGTCGGGCGTGAGCAGGCGCAAAATCAAGTAACGGGTTAAACAGTAATGGATAAATTATCTATGGTACAATAAGTGCAAGTTTGCACATCTAATTTTTCACAGCTCTAAATTAAATTCAGTCTGATGAGCTTTCAAGGCCAAATAAATTCAAAAAGATGTTGGAGGTGAGAGATAACACATCTAGCGAAACAAAAGAAAACAAAATTACTGTGAAATAGATTAGAAAGAAGATAAAATTTAAAGAAAATTCAGACACACAGTTATCCTTAGTAAAGTTATTTTTAGTTTAAATCAAAGCGCATTCAAAAGGAAGCAAAAGTTCAATAGGATATGAGCAAAATTAGGAAATAAAAAACAAAAAAATGTCTTCAAACTTCAGGTATCAAGTTTCCCTTCTAGAAAAATGATTTGGCATTTTACTGTGTCACATTATGACAAAGACTTTCTCATAAAAAATGTGAAAAGAGAAAGCCCACGCTTGACCATAAATCCATTCGCTCTAATTATATCTTTGAAATCTGCAGATAACCTTAAAACCAGTTTCCAAATGGTAAACTGGCAGTAGAGAAATAGCAACTTTCCAGAATGAATTCACATGAATCAACAGACACAAAAGCAGTGTTTGGTTGGTTTTAGTCAGCAACACACACACAGAGCAGCTACTGCTACACCCTGTACACCCTGCAAACATAGTCTCTCACACACACACACACTGAGAGATGTGCAAGTAAGTAAGGGACCAAATATTACGTACAGCCATGAGGACAGGCCTTGCAGTCTCAACCATGGTGACAGGTGTAAACTGGGTCGTCTGACATAGGTAAGGGGGAGGGGGAGGAGAGGGGTGGAGGATAGAGGCCAGACAGGCCACAGTCAGCTTGTCCCATCATCACAATAGTATTATGTATGTATATACTTCTTTTAAAAAACATGAATAAAGCCTTTATTTAGTGCACGTCGCCACTACATGTGCTTTACAAAGCATATTTATCCCTTGTAGACAACAGATATGACAGGATGACGAAAAGCAGCTGGTTAGGCACTTATCCAGTATTTTTCAATAGCAGCCTACATGCCCCCATTCCTAACAGAACTCTAACATGAATTAATTATATCACATCACACAAGCAATGTCTCATCATAATAAATCTTCAAAAAGAATAACAATGCAATTCTTTTAAAACAACAACAACAAAAATAAATACATGTCCAATAACACAAGACTACAAGTCTGATATCCAATCCACAAGGTGACTCCTGCTCATTGCAAAGTCTGTGGACCAGACCATCATTGAAAAAAAACAGTCTACCTCTCCCCAAAAGAGGTTGTGCCTTCCGAGCACTAATCAATAACAGACAGAGAGGGTCCAAGATCAAGAATCAATAATCTATTTCGTACCTGATTAATTAGCTGGGGTTGTATTTGAAGGGCGGGGGCTGGCTGTGTTACCATGGAAACAGCACTTGGTCGCATCGGAGAGTTGAGGGCTGAGAGAAGAGATTGGAATACTGAGATTAAGCACATCTCACATTATGAGCTACCCAAGCAGTTTCACACTTTCAGTATGGAAAAACTGATATAACGCTGAATGCGTTAGGGAGAGATGAATCCATCAAAAGCTTAGAAAGTCCATCTATCTAGAATTTAAAGAATACATTTTAGTCACACAAGTATGTTAGAGAAGATCAAACCCCCAAAATTTCTAATTGTCAAATTTTTCAAAACAGAATCACTTGTCTGCTTTCAATTATGTTGCATTTGGAGCTAAGACATAAAACTTAAATTTTGAATTGTCAGCTAAGAGAACAAAATCAATACAATTGAAGTCTTCCATTTAAGTGCCAGTAGCTATAGAAAAGAGACTATGATGTCTTCTATTTAAGTACCAGTAGCTATAGACAAGAGACTATGTTTGTCAAAGTAAATTTCAAAATCAATACAGATGGGCTGACATGTTTTGAATTTCTACAGTGCGATGTCTATTGACTAGTGCTAGCAACACCATAACAAATCATTTATAATTTTAATAGTATTTTTGAACAAAATGGGAATACTAATATTTGTCTTTGGGAACGAAATGTATAATTGACAACATGAAACTTCTCTGTGATTTGTAAACAGCCTTTGGCTTGTGTTATTATGGTGACAGATCTGTATGAATGTCATCTATCATCCAGCTAATCACAGTACCTGGCAATGTAGCAGGCACGACCAGGGACTGCATACACAATGACTGGCGGAATGGATCAGAGCGACCAGCAGCAAACTGGCCAGAGGAGCGCTGGTTGAGCTGTTGGCCTACTGGGGTTGCCTGGTAGGACAGATAGGGCCCTGAGGGCAGCGAGTACTGCAAGTACTGGAGATCTGAGGCACTCTGGCTGTGGCTGTTGGATGAGGCCATCTATGGAGGACAAGCAAACAGACACATATGCATCATCAAACCCAAGTAGTCTATAAAAGAAATTCATCTTTATTTTATTTGTCTCCTTCCTACTACTTTTTTGCTGTCTACACAACACAAACACAAATAATCAAGTCAATAATAGTAGATCAATGATCGTTGGAAAACCTGTAAATTCAAAATTATTTTAAAGCATTTCTGGTTATCTGTTTTTCATGTTGAAGAAGAATTGTTTTTTAGAAATGATTCCCAGTGCCAAGAACGGGCTGGTTTCTGCCTGCCACTTTGACTGACCTGAGAGTGCAGAGCATTGATCTGATTGTTGATCTGGTTGCTATTAAAGGTAAGGGTGAAGTTGCTGGAGGAGGAGGGGGGCACCACACTGTGCACCACACTGTTACAGTTGGCCTCCATCAGGCGGTGCGGAGGAGAACGCTTGTACGCAATGTCCATGGCACTCAAACTGCTCTTGTAGCTGCAAAATAATAAAGACATAGCTTAATATAGAACAATTACACTTGACCAATCTTCACAAAGAAATTCTAGTTGCAAAAGTTTCTATACTTTCTTTTCCTTGTAATTATTTAGAATTAACATTTCTACTTCATGCATTCAGCCATTTCAAAGAGAAACATTACAATAAAGGTTCAGGAGAGGAGGAAGTATACTCCACAGACTATGGAACCACTTATAACTTTTTATACGTTGATGACATGAATTTGATAAATATTGGCAAGATTATGAATGTTCTGTTTTAACCCATTTTGTCTGCCTTAGGAGCTCACATGATGGTGTGTGGGTAGTCCTTGAGCCTGTCCAGACTGACAAACTTGTGTGCAATGGCATCACGGGGCATGATGCGACGCTCCTGGTCTAAAGTCAACATCTTCTTCAACAGGTCTACAAAGTCTTGCCTATCAAACTTCTCCACCATCAGTTCACTGCCCTCTATGTCCGTGGGCACATTGATCTGTAGCAGAAACACACATAAATTACACAATAATAAGATTGCACTACAGTATCGCCATCAACGACACACATGTTTTTGTTGTTGAAAACCAACAAAAATGGATACTCAGCAGGAAGAAGATTGAAATCCAACAAGCATAAACTATCAAGTTAAAGACACAACAGAGAATTGATAAAAGAAGAAATTTAAACCTGTAAAAAAATTCTGTTCATATTAATTGAAAAAAGATATAATTCTGTCTAAGATCAGACTTTAACAATACACCCCTGTAGCATATGTCTCCTTATTATCATGTTCCATAAACTTACAAGGAATAGCAAAGGAAGACTATGACGGGTCTTTACACAAAATAAGTTTTTAATAAAAATTTTGCAATACCTGTCCAATATCTTCCAAACGATTAAAAATATATTTCCGAGCTTCTTTAGATTTGATCTTGTTTTCCATTTCATGTTCTTCTTGAGTCTGGCATTATAAAGAAAAAATTGATAAATTGAATATAACCATGAAAACAATTTCAAGATAGAAAACTTCTATTTATGAAAAAACATTACAAGAAAATACATCTTATGACATGTCTTAGCTGCTGAGGGATAGCAGAATATTAACCCTTTCACAGCAAGGTCTGAGTCTAACCCAACTGAAAATCTTGAAAATGTCTGTGTTTTATATCAGATACATCAGATTTCAGTGAACTGATATATGCCAAAAGTCTGAAATTCAGGGTTTTGGCATATGTCAATTCACTGAAATCTGATGTATCTGGTATAAGAACAGGAAAATTTTGAAGATTTTGGTGTCCTTAGCATTGAAAGGGATAAAAAAAAATCCTCTCATTTTCATTGTAGTTGTAACAGTGCACTACTTAATTTATCCTACTCCTTTCCCATCTGATCTCTTGATGGAAAAAGTTTGTATAGCACAACTTCATTGCTTTTCAGCAGGTTACTAAAAAACGAGGCCACCAAATAAGATTAGAAAAATGTTTAAATCAAGAAAATGAGAGCACCCCATAGGTCCACAGCCTCATTGTAACAAGGACCTGAGTTCTATAGACCCATTGTGCTAAGATCAGAGATAACATTTCAACAACAAAATGTCAACGCTTACAATTCTTGCTTCCAAATTATGCAACACAAATTTTGAAAGAAAAATGCTCTAGTATTGTGAGAAGTATTGTCACTCAATACATTCTGTCTTTTCATTAATAATATAATCATCACAATCGTTATACCTTTAACCTCCAAAATGGATAGCTACTGCTGTTGTTTTCTCTGACGAAAAATCTGCTGGTTTTGGTGGCAGCACTGAGCATATGCTCTGTGGGAGGGCCCTGGGTCTGAGATATGTAGCGAATCTGGCAGGAGCAAAGGCAAGAGTATGAGAATTTAATTCATTCTTGGTTTCAACTTATTTAACGTGACCTTTATTCAAGTACAATCTGACATGTATTTCTCGTCTTTGTTGGGACTGAGAATGTATATATATATATATATATATATATATGGGAAAGTCCACCGTTACTGTTTACCAAAAACTCCATGTCTTTACTCATTAAAAAAAAGTTTCCCTTTATCTTAAATTTTTATAACTTTGGTTTTACTATGTCACAAAAATGATGAAGAAGCTCTCCTAAGCTTGAAAAATTGATATGAAGTGAACTGGTTATTTAATGACACTTAAAACTGAAAAAATTGCCCTTTTCCACACCAAAATAATAACACGGCCGAGTGTCAATGTTTGCATCCGATATTTACACAGTTGAATCAAAGTTCTGTTCCATGTTCCATAATATGTCCTTTTAACAAAGACAGGTCAAAGTGCAGAAAACATATGAAAAAGATTGCATATCTATCAAGCAATTATTGCCAGAGCACAGTGAATTACTGTGAGGAATGTTGCATTTGATCGTTCGCTTTAAGTAGTTCAAGAATTATTACCTAAATTCACAACCACACTGTCGGAAATGTTAAAAGTTGTCATAAAGTGATATTTGATCCTTCATGAACCTATACCCGAGAGCTGACCTCTAGATTTTGTTTACAAAGATGTGTTTGCAATGTGCCGTTAACGGGAGTGAATAAATCGTCCGATTTTTGCATTCCTCACGGTGTTCATTTTCAAGTACTTCCATTCGTGTATTTTCAATGGCTTCCATATTTTTAAGCAGCGGTTCTGTGTAGCATTCGCTGCCGGTCATTGTTTAGATATTTCCAAGATGGTGGTATCTGTGAGGGAATGCGAAAATAGTTTGTCTGTTTTTTTTACAGTGTAACCGTCCTCATGATCCCCTTGGAAGATGATAAAAATGTATTATTTTTTCTTTGCTGCAGCATAATGATGATTTTCTAAATCTTTTTGACATAGCTTAGGTCTTCAGTCATGTTTATAAATAACCTAAACATACAGAGGGACACTAACTTTACATTGATTGATGACGAACGTTTTAAGCTCACAATCTGAGCATTGTAACAGTAAGATTCCTCACAACTCTCGTCAAATTTCGGAATCTAGAAGTGTCTCTCTAAATGAAAGATATTTTCTATGAGATTTGAATACTTTGTTTAATAATCTAAGTATTTAACCATGTAAGATTATCAGATTCTAATGTTTTTAATATGTGAGGAATGTGACATGCTGAGGGCGTGTAGCATTCCTCACATTTAATTGCTTCATATTGATTTTGTTCAGAAGTCAAAATGTTTGACCAGAAAGTACTCTACTGATTTGATTTGCATTTTTACTTTGTCGAATGACAAAGTAGGCTTGTTTTATGTAGATTGCTTTTTGAGATAGTAAATTAAAATTAAAAGTTGGGGTTTCAAGGGGAATTTTCAATTGTAACCATCCTCACATTTTTTTGCATTATTGATTTTTTTTTTTTGGTGTGATTTTGTTTATTGTTGAATAGGAACAAAGATAAGAGACAAGAGTTTTGTGAAATTTCCTTTGCTTTTGTTATTTTGTTCGTTTTTAACTGTAACATTCCTAATGATCTGGGTGGCTCTCTTTGATCAATAATTGTATGCTATGGGGTTACCAAAGAGCTTTGCAACTTTCAGGCTGAATTCTCAAAATGTTAATCTACAGATATACTATGTTATATTTATTTGAAATGAAAACATTTAATTTGTTATAACTTCATTTTCAAAATTCAATGTCAGAGAAGTGCAATACTTTGAGGGGGAAAAAATGTCCACTGTTACATTAACATTCAGACGGGAAGATTTTCCAGCACTTTACCTGGTCGTATTCAGAGGATCCAGGGTAGAGGGGCCAGCCCAGAAACAGCTCAGCCATAACACAGCCCAAAGACCACATGTCTATTGCTTCACAAAAAGGAAGGCCTAGAAGTATCTCTGGTGCTCTGCAATTTCAAAATAGAATCCAAAAAAATGAATACAGTGAAAATTGTTTGTAAGTATTATGCCGTCAAAGTTTTGATAGACAACACTTTGATGAATTATATTCTTCTCCTTCCACCACCAACCAACCCACTGTTATCTTGAATATCTTAAATTGTGAGAGAAAAACCTAAGAAAACCTAAACAATTGAGTTACCTGTAATAGCGCGACTGTAGGTAAGTAGAGCAAACAGCTTTGGACACGTGACTGGCCGACCCAAAATCAATCACTTTCACTCGATACGGAAACCTGACAGGATCCACCAGCATGATGTTCTCTGGCTTCAAGTCTGCGTGGATCAATCCCAGTTCTTTCAGCTTTCCAAGCGCATGCAAAACCTGACAACACAAAGACATCATATCATTTAAACTGGAGGGTTACTACTTCCATTTATAAACCTAGAGTACTATGTTAAAATTCAAATATAAAAACTGTGCTCCTCTATGGATGCGAAACTTGGAAAACAACCAAAACTGTGCTAAATAAAGTCCAAACTTTCACCAACTGTTGTTTGAAGAAAATTTTGAAAATAAATTCAAGTTGGCAGGACAGGATAAGTAATGAGGTGTTGTGGGCAAGGACTGGCCAAGAAAATATAGAGATAGAAATAGGACTCAGGAGGTGGCGATGGATAGGGCACACTCTAAGAAAGACCACAAGGCAGTCGCTGAGCTGGAGCCCACAGGGAGTGCGAGGCAGGGGTAGACCACGGGAGACATGGCAGAGGTGTGTGGAAAGGGACATGAAAGGGATGAAACTCAACTGGAAGGAGTTAGGAAAGATGGCCCAGGATAGAGTTAAATGGAAGGAGCTTGTCTGTGGGCTATGCCAGGAGTGGAAGGCTATGACGATGACTATGTTAAAATGATAAAACAAATAGCACTTACTGTCTTGGCTTGAAGTGCTTTTTTTTAAGTTTAAAGACAAGATTCATAGTTTTAAAATAGGACATTGGACAAATAAATAACATGAAAAAGCTTTTTTTAAAGCTATTTTGCTGAGAGAAAAAAAGAAGAGAAAATAACCAATTGTAACACATAGGCTATCATAGTCGCACACATTGTTGTTTATTGAGAGTTTTAAGGCACTTGCAACTGCTATGGTCATATAAGCGCCCAATGCCATTTTTCAGACCTTTCGCTTGATTATGGAGAAAAAACATCTACCCTCCAAAAAAAAAAGAATGATTTATCATATTAATCCTAGTATTGCGCTCGTCCCGTGACCTGCCCGTGAACTCATTACCCCTCAGTGGGAGCTTGCCCGTCACAATAACATGGTAACATTCCCTCCGTGCGAGTTTGCTGTGGTTCGTAATGTTGTGTGCATGTAGGTCATTAAAAACATTAATTACCGAAAACCATTCATATGGTTTGTTAGGAACCTGTGATTTTTAAAACAGAGCAAGTTTTCGTGGATGCTCTTTTTTTTATTATAATTTATTTTTTCATTGATATAACCTTGCGTAACATAAAGTTTTATTTTAATGAAAATTGATAGCCAAATAATTGGGTTTTTTTATATAGTATCGTAAACACCTTCTTCAATAACACATGATTAAATACTGCCTATCACGAATCAGCTGTTTGAGAGCAATGGGGTAGGAGTGGTCAAGTTGAAAGTTGCATGACGTAGTCAGTGTGTCTGGTTTAGTACTGACCAATAACATCTCTGGGAAGCCCGAAGCTTTTATCAACGATCGTAAGGGGTCCCTTACCGGGTTTGCAAAACAACGAAGAAAAAACTCAAAATAAATACAAAATAGCAAGGTTTTTAATTGAATTTATAGACAGAATACTTAAATTATACACACCTATAAAAACTCTTTATAGTCCACAAAAGCCGTTATTTATCGAGATTATGCAAATTATTGACAAAATATTCCTGAAAACAATTTTCTCCTCTCCTTACGAAACCCCTACAGATCCCTTTTTCCCCCCACGAAAGTAGAGCAAACACGATGATTTATTGAGACCATGTGGTTGGTGCATCATTCAAGACTACGCTGGGTGTGTAGTGAGATTGGTCAGTGTGTAATTTTCCGAAGTAAACAATGTCAAACCACGTCCACCCCATGCACACATGCTCTACCGGCAAAACTTCCCTGCCGGACAAGGATGGATGTTAGGCGAGTAAGCAGTGCTGCCAACCCTAGCCCATGAAAATGTGTACACTAGGAAGCCAAAATGAGGAAGATTTATAAACAATGCGTACAATCCTGAAATTCAGGTGATTTCATAGTACTATGTGGTAAAAACTGCTAAAACTAGCGTAAAAAACGGCGGCCGCGACGAAAAAATTCGCGTATTTCACAAGCTTCAAGTTTGAACTCAAAAAGTTCACATATCGTCATAAAATCACAGCAGTTACCCGCAATATA
>JAUEKZ010012972.1:0-10018 GCA_031471865.1 Melibe leonina | reverse complement strand
GATCTTTTCTTAGTAAGAATCTGATCGATCAATCGTCAAAGACGGATTGATCACAGTATTTTCTTATTCACGAAATTGCTTCTTTATGTTGAACTATCTCTACATCTATAGCTTTATAAAGTAGACACGATAGGACTCTCTTTGCAAACAGTGGCAAGAAAGAGAGAGAGAGGGAGAGAGAGAGAGTGAGAGAGAAACAGAGATATGACTTACACACATGGTGTTTTCTCTCATAACCTTGGTATGCCTTTAAAAAAAAAAAAGCATTTAACATGGGTTAGAAAGAAAGGAAAAGGGCACGCGGCATTTCAATTTAGATAATTGCATACTTTCAGTGTCAACACAGTTAGTTGAAAACATCATTGAAAGAATCATCTCAAGTGTACAAATATCTCTCAATTAATATGATCATGATTAACTTTCCATACTAGCTGTGCCATATTGTTGCCCCCCCCTATCTCTCTCTCTCTACCTTCCCAAATCCCCCTTCTCTCTTTCAGTCAGTCTCGCAAGGCGACCCTAGGGCGTTGACGGTTGTTCCTCAATGTAGAGCTACCGAGAGCACGTTTACTTTTACGCGTCATACGTTCTTCGCCGTAACCGGTTGAGGTTCTTTACAGGTGTCCAGATTTCTAGCAAATTTTTGATTGGCTCAAGCTGGACATCCGGATACTGGCTACGTATAAACCGATGAAACATTTCACAGATGGGCGTGTGTTGTTTTGAATTATTCCAGTAGACGTTGGCTTTGAATGGGCAATCAATGCAATATTGGGTGGTATTTATAGTAACAGGCAGGAACACCTTTTGACTCATTGAACACTGCGCAAGTGCAAGAAACAATCAAAATGGCGACTCTCTGTAAACCTGTGATCGAAAGAAAAACAATTCGCTAAGATGTCATCATCAAGCAACCATCAAACTTTGCTTTCTGCGAGGAGTATCAAATGACATGTGTTGCTAGTGCTGTGAACAAAACTTGGCAATTACTTTCTGTATCGCATCACATTAACTTTTTGTGCAGTGCATGATTTGTTTACCTCTGATTTTCATAGATAAAACAAGTTTGAAGAAGTCTCATCATCAATCACTTCACACTTTAGAGTCTAGATAGAGGGATTTAATCTGTTGAGATTTGTTTTGGGCATTGGCTCCAGATACACACACAGAGTTCTAGATAGCCATTGTTGATTATATCAATATAGCATTGCAACTTTGAAGATTTAAATTGCTTTATTAGGGTTATTATTCACTTGCAAGAGGTGACTGGATGAAATCAACACTTCCTGGATAGAGTGGTCTGGATAACCCTTTAAAATGTCTTTTTTTGGAAATATCAAGAAGCTTTTCCGCTTAGGCGACAATGATAATGTTAAAAAGAAAGGGGTGTGGAATGAAAACATAAAGAAAGATACAGACCCTATGTTGAAGTGGGATATTCTTTGTGAACTAGGAGAAGGGGCGTTCGGAGCTGTCTACAAGGTGAGTATTAAAATCTTATTTTATGAGGTTTTTCCAAAGATGTCATTCATGATTTATAGCCTTTACACCTTCAATTCTGTCGTTCAGTATCATTTTAACTTAATCTAAGAGCATGCCTTGCAACATGTTGCTAGGTAACAGGCCATTAAAACTGCATTAAATAGTGCTGTCTAGTAAAGTTAGGAATAAATGGCTCTTTCAGAAATTTTTACTGAAAATTTATTTGAATAAATTTCATGTCTAGTTGTAACTTTAAGTGATAGAATCTTCAGGATCAAGCACGGCGTACGCATTTTGCTCACCAGTGGTAACTTAGATGGGGTAATATATCTTCCGTGGTCAGCGACGGCACACGCTAAGGGGAGATAACCCCTGCCTGAGTTTCCTGGCCGCTCAGGGGAATCAACTCAAGCGTAAATGATGACCAATTAATTACCGTTTTACAACCGTACAAAACTACTGAGCTTTATGTTTCAATCGGTAATACAATCTTCAATGTTCCCTTTACACGTTAGAACTTTTTCTATCATTGTAAGACAGTTTGTTCCATAGATATAGCATATAAGTTTTTCACCTCTAATTTGGGCTTTCAAATGTGGAGATAAAAATCGTGTCAAAGTTTTTAATTGATGATTGTTAAAAAATGGCCTTATCGATTTTATTTCATTTTGTAGTTCTAAAAAGAGAAAGTATAGTTTTATTGTTTGGGTAAGCTTGATGACTGTTGAAGTTTTTGTAGGGAAGAAAAGTGAATCCAAGCTCTGCATTTGGTTAGCGAAGGGAAGTTTTACTGCTTTTTATACACTAACTCCATGTAAGGCCTTGGCTGTTACTTTAGTTTAGTAGTTGCTACCAACACCGTATTATTGGTAGACATAATAGCGAATAGTCGCTCTCTCTCTCTCTCTTTCTCTTTCTCTTTCTCTGAATGTAATGTATGATCCCTGTTATGAATGAGTGCTAAGATATCAACTTACTGTCGCTCTTTCTCTCCCTACCTGAATACATTATATGCTCTTAGTGTTGAAAGCTTGCTCACATTGGGAGGGGTGGGCAGTAGTGCAGTGGCACGACATGGTAGATTGTTATTGTCTTTCATTTTCTTTAAATGTGTACTATTACTGTTGTATGAAATCGCTAATAGTGCGATGGCCTTAGTGGCAGAGCACAGAGACCCCGGTTGGTGTGTTCAATTCCTAACTTTAACTCTAAACTGGGAAGTGAGATTGCCAAACTGGTACCGTCAGTGCACAAGCACAGGAGTTGGGTGCGAGGAGTTTGATTCCCATCCGCAGCACTCTTTTTTTCTCCCTGATTAAGATAAGTGGTGTCGCACCGTGAACCCCCCCCCCACTTCTCTCTCTCTCTCTCTCTCTCTCTACCATGCGAGCATGAAAACATCCACTATTAAGCATACACCTCTACAAACCCACAAACGCAAGGAAACAAATACGCATTTGAAAAGGCACGCAAACACAGACACACACACATGCACGCACATACACACACAACACATGCACGCACATACTGACGTACGCACAGCACAAACGTATAAGTCTATATGTTTTCTTTCAATATTTCGTAATAAATAGAAAATCGTAAGGGCCAAATTTGAGAAATCTTCAATTAAAAACACTTAGTTTATTAAAAGAAAAAGCCTGAACTTGCCCCTGTTTAACTAATCATAATTCCTATAGTATGCTTGGTTCACTAATGCAATTTGGATGACAAAAACATTCATCTTTGTTCTCTACCTTGGTGTCTTGGTAACTTTCACCACTTGATTAGTGTTTCTGCTACACAATAAAACATAACAGCAGTTAATTGATTGCTCAAGGTCATGCCAACCAGTGGGTACGGCTACCTTCCAGCCATGGAGTTTGACCTCTGTGACCAGGTCACAGCGGGAGCTCACTTTTCCAAATAAAGTATCACTCGTACGACGCCGTGCAAGGTGAAAGGAAAGGTGAATTCCCAAGTGTTTATAGTGACACATTTTTAAAAGTTTTTAGGGGTTTTGTGTTTTGCACTAACCTTTAGAAATGACATGAAACTGAGTGATTCAGAAAAACAGTTGTGTTTTTGGAAACTACACCTAGCTTTAAGTTATTGACAAGTTCATAGCAGCCTCGTAGCTGACAGTCATCAGGTCAAGGTGGCAGATAAATCTTTCAATGAAGTGGCTACTAAGACTTAATGCTGCTAGACCCACAGGCTATACGCACGTATGACCTTTAAATCAAAAGTTATATGCCATCCGCAACTAGCCATTCTGAATTTCATTTGGTTATTGAATAGTCCTCTAACACAGGTCCCAGGTGGTCTTGTGGTTAGGTATTTGCTCTATAACCGTGACGGCCGGGGTTTGAATCTAGTACTATGGCTTTTTTTTTTACGCAGTCGCTATCTCATTCAGGAATTATTGGCAAAGATTCATTCTCATCATAAAATGGATTTTTCACCTGACACTGAGATGTAGATTTTCGTCTCATTTTTCTCTATTTATCGACTGAAAAATGGTATTTGTTAGCTAGAGACATTGAGCTCTTGGGAGAAAAGGCGCTCTATAAATCTATGTATTATTATTATTATTATTATTTAATTCTTTTAAAAAGATACTTCTTTCAAACTCAAATGAGAGAAAAAAACTTTGAAATGGGACAAGCGACACATGCAAATATATCGAAAGGATGTATTACTAGAATGAGTGCCACCATATCGTAACAGCCAATTATAATCGCGCTTTTAATAGAGGACTGCTTGACAGCATATGATTCCCTAATGTGCTTTCTCATTTTTAGGTCTAGCAGTACTTATGTGTTTGTAGCCTCTTCCATCTTTTAATGCAATGTTATGAGGATATAATCTCTACCGTCAAAAATCCTATTTTGAAAAGTTTGATACTTAGAGATGCAGAAACCACTGGCCCCCTGTATGAATTGAATTAGAAGGTCGTCAGTCACTTTTTAATTCCATTTTTTTGTCTCCATTAAAACACTAGGTGTCATATTAATTGAAATGATGATATTTGCATATATTATTATATATTTATATATTGGAGGAATTCAGATGAGTAAATTTTTTCCGGGTATGTTAGACAAGATATATGTCATGAATTTCTCTTACTTTTAAAATTGTATCTCTTTCTTTTTATCATAATTTCTAGGCAAAGAATAAAGAAACAAGTGTCTTTGCTGCTTTGAAACAAGTGGAAATCAAGTCTGAAGATGACATGGATGATTTTCAAGTAGAAATAAACATTCTAGCAGAATGTACTCACCCAAACATTGTTGGCCTCCATGAGGCTTTCTTTTTTGAGAACAAGTTGTCGGTAAGTTTTTTCCTTCTTGATCTGTTAGTACATTGTTTACTTTAAGTGTAAAACAGCGAATGACAGTAATTCTTCTTTACCTATTATTTATTATTTCAAAACTTGCGTTTTATATCAAACTTATAAAATATTGAAATGATGCAAAGGGTTTTTCCAAGTGTTTATTTTGCATTGAAAATTGCTTTCAAAATTTGATGCAGCAACGTAACTCAAGTCTCATTCAATTCAATATGATTAGAATGAAGTGTTTTGGTCCATGATAAAACAGCTAATTTTCAATTGTATGATTGACAAAAATGATGATATTATCTGAAATTGGTCATAAGTCTAATTTTTCTTAAGTTCATATGCCCTGATTTGTTTTCTTCACAGATGTTTATAGAGTTTTGCGGTGCTGGAGCTCTAGATTCAATCATGGTCGACTTGGAAAAACCGCTCAATGAAACACAAATACGATATGTGGCTCATGAAATGTGTGTTGGTCTGGTCTTCCTGCATGAACACAAAGTTATTCACAGAGACATCAAAGCAGGCAATGTTTTACTCACTATGGAAGGAGACATTAAATTAGGTAAAACTTTTTGTTACCATTCATATTAAAAACATAGCTTTTCACTACCTGTATTTATGCAGGATTTGATGCAATGTAAAGGTAGGGGTCGAGGGATGGCGTAGCTGTTGCAAATAACAAAATTTGATAAGTAAGATAAAATAAGATACCTTTATTACATGAATGCTTTGATCATGACCTATTTATATTCTTATTATTATCTTGTATTTTTAATTTTAGAAAGGCAAAATTTGAAATGTTCTCCCTACACATTGTTTTTCATTCTCCATTTCTTTCTATCCTCAGCTGACTTTGGGGTCTCAGCAAAGAACACAAAGACTGCACAGCGGCGAGACTCTTTTATTGGAACTCCATATTGGTGAGTTCTTCATCGGTAATCAATGTGATGGTGATATACTGCATTATATTGCCCATTTTGTCTTTAAAACTTATCTATTTTGATTGAGCTGGACCCATTGTCTGAAGGTCTTGGCAACTGTTTTTTTTTTAAATTTCATTCTTTTCAGCTTTATCTATTCTTTCTTTAATGATAACATTCTGTTTTTAATTTTCCTTTTTTAGGATGGCGCCAGAAGTAATTCTTTGTGAAACTTTGAAGGACACCCCTTATGACTACAAAGCAGACATATGGTCGTTAGGTGAGAGATTACTTAATTACAGATCTTTTTTATGTACAAGGAAGAGTTATTATCTATCTTATTTAGTGGGAAAATGTTTCTTTTGTATCAAGCAGATACATCACTTACATTTATGGTGTCCCTCTCTTTGCAGGATTCTGTCTACCCTGAGGTTACAAAATTATTGTAAAAATAGTAAGAAAAAGATGAAACAATTGAGAAAAATGTGGTTGAAATCAAAATCAAACTTCCTTTTCAATTGATTTGAATTTCTGTTGTTTTATTTTTTATTTGGTTTGAAAAGCATTTATGTATGGGATTTTTCTTAATGAATTCAGTAACTCTATTGTGTATCCGTTATTGTTGTTCAACATAGCTTGCTGTGCTAAAAACAATTTAAGTGAACATGAACAGACTCTGATATCCTGAAATGATGTAGCATTGTCATGTCATATTCACTCTCATTGTTTTATACCGCCACACAGATTTTCACTGCCCTCAATATTATCCATATCATACTATTGTTTATGTTGCAGACACAAATCATTCGTTATTTATTCAAAAGGCTGAAATTTAGATTTAATGTTATATTTCTAACTAGAGGGAAACACTTTCTACCCAATGAAATTTTGATGGAAAATATTTACCAAACTCCTCTCTAATAATGCTATATTTATCTTGTTATTCTAAAATGTTATTTTAAAGCTTTTATTTGGAACCTAATTTGAAGTAAATAATCAGGATATTTGAAAAGGGCAAGACCTGAATATGGCAATTTACCATTTGCCACTTCAGACTATGAAAAAGTTCCTTTGATGGAAGGAAATTTCTTTTTCACCATTTTTTGGGGTTTTTTGTTGTTGTTTTAAATACAATTTATCATTAAGTGTGTTGTCAAAGGTAAGTTAATCTTACACTTTTCTTCAAGCAAATGGAAAAATCAGCATTTCCTCACCCCGTATACTTCTATTCTGCAATCAGTGATGATATTCATTCAATGCTTGGCAATCAAATTATTTTATTCCTTTTTTCCCCTCTTCCTCAGGTGTAACCTTAATTGAATTTGCCCAGATAGAACCCCCAAACAAAGAGATGCATCCCATGCGAGTGCTGATCAAGATTCAGAAATCAGATCCTCCCACATTTGAGCGGCCTTCAAAATGGTGACTTTTATAATTTTATGTCTCTTGCTAATATAATTAATAAATGTGGCTCAGTCATGTTCAGTGTGAAAATATGCCTGAAAGATGTTAAGTGACTTTTGGCATTTAAATGAAATCTAAAAATAAAGAAGAAGCTTGCCTTCATTCTGCTGTAACAAGGAGATCGAATTGTTATTGTTTATCTCAATGTAGTGTCATTCCTCTCATAAGGATTTCTATATATTTTCGAAACTTGGCTTATATGCTTATGCAAGTGGCATAGGTTCTTATGTTTTTTAAATAATTTTTGTTTTTGCTTTTGTTTTGTAAATATAAACTAAAGCTTTGCTAGATCTAATTTGGCAAGTGATACTCTTACAGCTTATCATTTTGTTAATCTGTCAATCAGGAGTTCCCAATTCAAGTCTTTCCAGAAAAAGTGTCTTGTGAAGAATCCACAGGACAGAGCGGATGCCGTTGATCTCTTAGAGGTGAGGAAATGTTTTTTGCAATTTTTAAATCTAGATTTGTGTGGTGTTTTGTGGTGATATCCCCATCACCATAGTTCTCATTTAAATTATTATTAAATCATCAAGTATCATTTTGATATTTGGCATTGAATACATGGATGCCACTCTTAAGGGATATCCCATAATTTTAGGAAAGGGATTTCCTCCACAAGATTCTCCAAGCTAAACCTGGACAACTGCTGTAGAAGTTCTCTTTTTTTGTAAAGGCAGGATAAGTAAAAAAGTGTGAAGCGCGTTGAGCACAATATATATAATAATATATATGAGCCTCCACTTTTTTTTTTTTTTAAACTTTTAAACAATTTAGGGGTGAAAGAATGGAATTTTTCATTTTCACAGGTAGGGAATTTTTGCAGTGGCACCCATGATTTGGTAGCGTTGAAGTTTGAAAAAGTCATACATGCTCTTTGTGTTTGTGTTTAGTGCAGCATGTATGCATCTGTATAAGATCAATAATTTCATAAAAAAAATGTAAATAAACATGGCATGTATGCTTCTCAATCTCTGGCACTAGATTAACTTGTGAGGTCTAACACATTGTAGCCACTTTTAATTTCCTACAATAAATGTTTCTTGCTTTCTCAGGATCCTTTCATCAAAAATCCCCCGAACAAAAAGTGCATTATGGACCTGGTATCAGAGGCCACAGCAGATGTGGTGGAGGTGGTGGAAGACCTCACAGAGGAGGAAGACATTTTGGCCATCAAGGTAACTTTTGATCACAGTCAAAAGTTGTTTTGTGTTTCACTCTTCAATATCAAATTATTAAGTCTCAGGCACAGCTCTCTGTCAGGTTGCAAAGGGAGCAAAGGATTTGAGTATGTAATATATCCCCAAAGCTATACATTCGAATCGGAAGAGTTGAGCGAATCTAGAGCTGCCTCGGTCCAGTGGCAGAGAATCGGCGCAGGAAGAATCGTGATTCTGAGACGATTCATGGCCAGCCCTTGGCCTCTAACTGAAATCACTGCCTCACGACCTTGTAGATAGTGATAGCTAACACTATAATGAATGCGTCATTTATATTCTATTGCGCTGGCATCCGCTTTGAGTCTACATTGCTTAAAACATGAAAGCGGATTACTTATTTATTTACACATGTATAATAACATAATTAAAGAACACACATGCAGCCACATTGGTCAACCAATATAAAGACAACATTAAGATTTACGCATCATAAACAAATGCATTTGGCTATTGGCAATATTCACAAGACATACATACCTACACTTTACACACAGACTTACTCACTATTCACACACACAACACACACACACATTTAACACACACATACATACACATCCGCTCACAGACACACGAAAGTTCCGAAGTTCCCATCCTCTTTGGCCGACCATGGCTCTACTCTTGACCTAGAATCGTAATTTGACCTAGAATTGACAATAATTCGGGTTGGAGTCGGGTTGAAGATGAAGGCAGTGGTACTAAGGGAAATAGGAAAATACACTCTGTGTGTCCTTGACTGAGAATCGACAAGAATCAATTCCTGACGATTCATCTTAGAATTGAATCGACGCGAATCGAATAGCAAAAATAAGGAATCAGCCAGACTCTAACTGGTACCACAGGAGTACTGTAGTCACAGCAATATTCTTGTTTGCTAAACCTTTAAATATGCAAGTCCCCCCAAACAGAGCTGGTTTTTTTTATTATTAATAATCCTAAAATTTGTTTTAAAGTATGCAATATCTCATCTTACTTAGAAAATATTAATTTTCATACCTGTCAGGTAAAATCTAAAGGTGTATATTACTAAAGAAATTGTTAAGGAAATGTGCTAAATTCTAGCTTTATACTGGATTATTCCCTTTACTTTTTGCTCCGACTACCTTAAGTTATGTAATTTTACAGTAACAAGGGCTCACTCCTATGTTTCTTTATCATAGATAGGATCAAAAGTTCTCATGTTATCACCAGTTTGATTAAACATGTTTAATTTTTTTTTTGTATTTACCAGAGAAATATGAGTGCTGATTCTCATTCCATTGATCTTGATGCAATCTCGACAGCAAGTGATGAGGGCAAGCTCAGAGAAAAGGTAATGTAGTAAATGCTTTTACAATGATATTACATCAACGGATGGCTTTTGTGTTATTGGAACTTAAATGAAACAATAATAATCAGTGCTGATGGTCTTCCGCGGATCTGCGGAAATCAGCGATTTTGGAGCCAGAGGAGGAATTTTCCTCCTTTTCCACGATTTCTGCGACCTCCCACTGTTCCGCTGTTTTTTAAAATTTTCATTCATTTTCAATTCAACTAATTTTTTTAACGATCGGTGAAGAATCGGTACTTATACTCGTTGTGAGGTATCATAGCTGCAT
>JAUEKZ010012862.1:0-18844 GCA_031471865.1 Melibe leonina | reverse complement strand
CCCCCCCCCCCCCCCCCCCCCCCCCCCCCCCCCCCCCCCCCCCCCCCCCCCCCCCCCCCCCCCCCCCCCCCCATAAGTATCTCGCATTTTCCTCACAGTTGGGTATTCCTTGACAGTTTTAGGACGATATATTCGATTTTGATCTATCGCTATGTCGATATAGCCGTCTTCAAGTAAAATCTATGTCGATATACAAAACATTTTTTAGTACTGTTATGTAGAAAAAAACGGGATTTTGGTTACATTTCGATATAAACGTGATGACGATATAAAGTGTCATCGATATATCTGCTTTGCATTGTATGTTCCATCCCCAGTGTCGGGGGGTTACGGCTCATGGCAGAGTTGGACACCGTGCAGCGTCACCTGCGGCAAGGGCGTGTCCAAGCGGTACCGGAACTGTGACCGTCCCTTGCCGGCCTACGGGGGGTCCTGTTTGGGGCTCAACACCCAGGACATGCCATGTCTTCAGTCTGCATGCTCACGTAAGTTACAGAAATGAGTCATATTTGAAATGATGATTTGTTGTACAGCAAATACGAAACAAAGCTGTAGAAATCAGAAAAATGGAGAGAGAAAAAAGTAATAAAAAAAAAAAGTGTCCAAAGCGGGATTTCAAACCTGGACCTGCCATAGCACCCATCGACTGTCCCACTGATTAATAGAATGTCAATGTATTAAAGTTATTGATCTCTTACTATCCATGCTCGCAGCCCAGGCAGAGGAGGCGTGGTCCCCTTGGGGTGAGTGGAGTGGCTGCACGGCCACCTGCGGGGGAGGGGCTAAGACCAGGGACCGGTTCCGGAAGCTGATGTCGGAGTCCCAGTCGGAGGAGTCCGTCTGCAATATCCTTCCCTGCCCGGGTGAGTGTGTGCTAGAATTAAAAATATCATTATCATGGCTTGTCTCTGACGAACTGGCTGCATAGAAGCAGGTCGCAGGATCAAGTTCTGTAAAGTGCTGTAGCAATCGGTCACTTTCTGAGTAGAAATGTCTGGGTGGACGGGACGAGAACCCTTGCCTAATTAATGTCCCCTGAAATAATGATATGCAGTGCAAATACAAAGACAGAGTCAATAAAAAAAGGGTACAGAGCGGGATTTGAACCCGGAACTCCGGACCTCGGGTGATATACTAGAAGAAGTGCAGTAAGTAGCTCTCTCTCTCTCTCTCTCTCTCTCTCTCTGTGTGTGTGTATGTGTGTGTGGGTGTGTGTGTGTGTATGTGTGTTTGCGTGTGTATGTGTGTGTATGTGTGTGTTTTATCCAGACAAACCTCATCTCACCCGCACCTTATTTCATACTTTATTTCTTTACCTCTCTGTCTCTTCCTCCACTTCTTTACTATCTCATTATTTTTCACCTTCTTTTTAATCATCTTTACTATAGCTCTGTCAATATGTTTGTATTTTTGTTCTCGTTTCCTTCTCTGTCCATCTATGGGTATTTATCTCTCTTTCTCTCTCTCTCTCTCACACTCTTTCTCTCTCTCTTTCTCTTCTCTCTCTTTCTCTTCTCTCTGTCTTTCTCTCTCTGTCTTTCTCTCTCTCTCTTTCTCCCTCTCTCTGTCTCTCTCTTTCTCTCTCGTTCCCTCTCTCTCTATCCCGCCGCGCTCTCTCTTTCTCTCTCTCTCTGTCTCTCTCTGTCTCTCTCTCTCTCTTTCTCTCTCGTTTCCTCTCTCTATCCCCCTCTCTCTCTCCACCATCATCATGATGATAATAAATCATCACGAATCCCCCTCCTTACCCAAAGACTTCGTCCTTACCATAGAATCATGCTCGTTTACTTCTTCATATCCCATCAACCTGTACCCAATCCTCGATCCAGATGACGGTCTGTGGGCTGCCTGGGGCGGATGGTCGGATTGCGACAAACCGTGCGGGATGGGAACAAGCTACAGGGACCGGACCTGTACCGACCCGTCACCGGCCTATGGGGGGAAGCCCTGCGAGGGACGCGGCTCGGACGTACAGAAGTGCTTCAGCGGACCCTGCTCTGGTAATCGGATTCTGATGGAGATATACTAATATCAACTTAACAGAAACTTCAAAATCGTGAAAAAAAGTATTATTATATCGAATAAGCAAGCTTTCAGTGGTCTGTTATTTTTCAGATGGGCAACCAATAAAGACAAGAGCAATTTAGACTTTTTTTTAAAGTTGTCTGAGCAAAGAGATGAGTGGCGTGCCATGATCACCTATGTCTGATATAGACCCGGTACTTAAAGAAGAATAAGAAGAATGTCAGTACACTAAACATCTTATTTATCTGGTATAAGAACGGGAAAATCTTTAAGATTTTGATATCCAGTTAGCAGCTTAATAAATAATCTTAGCAGTAAAAGGGTTAAACCTCGCTCGTTTTACTGTCAAGTGTAGGGAAAACACAAAGTTAGCGTTATAACGAGAATGGCGGTATAACAGGAGGCGGTACAACGAGGTTTAAGTGTTCATATAAGCCTGCCCCCGTAGTATTCACTACTAAGCCTTTTTGTCTTGTCTTCAGGTTGTCTGTGGATAGTGATACTGTTGTTAATAATAATGTTAATTTTTTAAAGTTTAAATGAATAACGTTTGCCAAATATGAAGAGTTACAAGCTAATATAATTATAATGTTTTAGTATTTATTCTATGTGCATGAACCCAGGATTAGATAGTTTTTAGGTTTTGTGAGCAGTTTATTAACCCCTTCAGCGCGAGGTCTGATTTTAACCCAACGGAAATACGCAAAATCTTAAAACAATGTACACGTTCTTAAACGAGATAAATCAGATTTCAGGCTTTTGACATAATATTATGTCAGTTGACTGAAATCTGATTTATCTGGTATAAGAACAGGCAAATCTTAAAGGTTTTGATGTCCTTAGTATTGAAAGGGTTACGGTTTTGCCCTCCAATAATAAAAAAAAATCTGCAGTGAAGCTTGTTAGTCGTTTTCCTTTAATTTAATTGCAAATGAAAAGAAATACCAAGTAATCGTGAGCACCAATCGCGACCAAAATGCGCTTAGTCTTCTTTCTTCTCCAGATGACGATGACTACGGCATCCTGTTCGAAGGCAAAGGGGGTTTATTCTATAACCCTGGCACCCTGACCACATTTCTGATGATTTTCATGAGGTTCAAACCTACGAAATCCGAGGGAACATTATTTCATCACGTGAGAAAAATCAGTGACAATTTCTTTTGTTATCATTCATTGTTAACATTTGCTCTCAAGAAAGAAAGAAAAATGTGCCAAGAAGTTCGTGTGATATAGGTATAATATATTATGACTATTTAAATATAAAGCCTCTGCAACAAGGTTTTTTTCTCTTTTTTAAGCAGAAACCATAAAAAAGTACGCTTTGAAAGCTTTTATTGTTTTTAAGCTCTTGAACCCACTCAATGAAGAAAAAAAAGTATGATAATAGCAAAATATGCGTGGGAAGGATCAATCAAATCGTTACAGAGATTTGAAGACAGGAGAAAGGTAAATGGTACACAACTTGTTAATCGTCGACAGAGATATAATTTAATATAATATCTTTCATACTACCGGTTAACCCTCTCCCGCTCCTTTTCTTTTCCCGTCTCCTTCTCCTCCTCCATCTCTTCCTTCTTATTCTCCTCATCCTCATCCTTCTTATTCTCCTCATCCTTCTCCTCTTCCTTCTTCTTCTCCTCATCCTTCTCCTCCTTCTTCTCCTCCCCCTCCTTCTTCTCTCCTCATCCTTCTCCTCTTCCCAATCCTTCTCCTCCTCCTCCTCCTCCTCCTCCTTCTTCTTCTCCCCATCCTTCTCCTTCTTCTTCTCATCCCCCTCCTTCTTCTCATCCCCATTCTTCTTCTCTCCTCATCTCCCCCTCCTTCTTCCCCAGACCAAAGCCTGCAAAAGGGTGGAGGACGGCTCGTGTCAAGTGTCCATTAAGCTGTCCCTAACCAGCAACACCGTCACTTTATCAGCCAGACTGTCCCACCAAAGGAAAGAAGTACACCTGTCCCACCCGGACATGCACCACGTATGCCTCCCCCCCCCCCCTCTATTCCTTCTCCTCTCTCATAAATTTATGATAGGTCAGGCGCATAAGCCAAGCTGGTAGACCGACATATTATTATTGTCATGAAGGTCCGGGGTTCGATTCCTCTGATGGGTGGATTTTTTTTCCGGGACTGGAAAACCCCACTGTCCACCCAGCAGTTAAATGGGTACCTGTCCTTTAAAACAGCAGTGAGTGTCCGTGATGAATTTTTAACAGGGTAGGTTGATAGATATATAGATAGATAGATAGCTAGATATATATATATATATATATTATATAGATAGATAGATAGATAGATAGATAGATAGATAGATAGATAGATAGATAGATAGATAGATAGATAGACAGACAGACAGATAGATAGATATAAAGAGATAATGTTCATACCAATAGTCATTTTAGTTGTTTATTCTATTGATAGGTGGACAGCTGGAATGACGTCATCGTGGTGGTGACCTCTAGGTGGGCGGAGATCAAACTGAACGAAGGACCCCGTGCCGTGGAGAGGTTCACTCACGAAGGGAAACCACTCGACTTGAGGGGGGACCTGCTGGTTGGCAATGACCGGGGCAAGACGAAGGGTCAGTAGTTGATGAGAGCGATAATACTGGGGATGATAAGATTATCAAAACTAGAAACCCGTTACAGCTACTATTTGTTGTGCCTTTTCTTTTATCATGAAGGTATACATAGAGCGTGTGCTAAAACGGTTAGTAGAGCGGTGAACTTGAAACATTCGAGCGTCGGTTCAGTCAGTAGAGGTTAGATCCCTTGATATAGCATTATTTTAATTGCTTCACGTACCAATGGTGACTGGACGCGTATTCATAACTGATGTGAAAACGATGTCCGGAGTGAATGGACCGATAGGACAGAACATGAACGAAATTAGCTAAAATAACTTTTTTTAATGAAAAATTTGACCCAAAAGAAAATACATACCACTACGCTACGTTTAACGTGTGGATACTGGCCAAATTTAAGGGTTTTTTTCTGTTCTTTTTTTAGTTTTTGAGAATAGACTGCTCTCAAAATTTCCCTTCGCTCCATTAGTATGTAGATGATAGATAGTGGTGTGGGTGAGGGTGAGGGTGGGATGGTGGTAGATGCTGTTGTTTTTTATGATGATGAGGAGGAGGAGGAGGAGGATGAGGATGATGATGATGATGATTATAATGATTATGGGGATGATGATATGACAACGGTGACGACGACGATGATGATGATGATGATGATGATGATGATGATGATGATGATAGGCGTTGGTAGTGCTTTAGTGAGGATGATGTGATGATGATAATGATAATGACGAGCGTTGGTAATTGTTATGATAAAGATGATGGTGTCGCTGTTGTCATGAAGAAGCCATATGTTATATTTCATACCCACCCATACAACCACCCATGCCAGGCTTTCACGGGATTGTGTCTACCCTGAGAAGGAACTTTCAGGTGTTGTATCTGCACGACGCTAATGCCACGCCCGCCCCCAGGGCACCTGTGTCCATGGAAAACATCAAGAAGATACCGCTGCGTGAGTACCAGTCACTAGTAATGAGTGAAATTTGAAATCGTATCGAATCAGTGCAGATACGAGACTCAGCTAAAAGGAGAGAGAAAAAAAAAGAAAACAGACAAATATAGCCATGTGTCAAGAAAGGGACTTATAAGATAAGATGAGAAAACTTTATTGATCCCTCGACGGGGAAATTATTTTAAGCCCTGGACCCTCTCACAGCGCTCATTGCCTGGTCGACAGCACAAAACTGCGAGCCCATCCACTTGGCAATCCGCTACCCTAGTAGAGGGTTCGAATCCCTCTTTGGACACTTTTCTACTTTTTTTCATTTTTCTGCTTTCTTTTGCTTTATCTCGCTGCACTGCACGCTGCTGAAAAGTTACTTATTATTTCTTATGATTTCAAGTGCTTACTCCTCATCTTATACGTGAGTACATGACATGTAAGTAACAGCAACACTCCCACTGCTTTCCCAAACAAGCTATGCAGCTTTGGTAAGGACAGAAAAAGCTGTTTAAAAAGTTTTCTCTGAATGTTTGAAGGAGCAGCGTGAAGTTATGTCAGTCCTTTCTCCCAGTCTTTGCCTTGGTTTGGTTTGGTCGTTGCCTTTTAAACGCAATTTACATCATAACAAAAGGCGAAGCTCTCTAGACAAGTTAACGTGCTGCCACACAGAGATAAATGGAAAGATTGCTCGAATATCTGACCCAGTCACAGTATACTGACACCGGGTTACTGCTCTCATAACGCCGAGCACCAAGCGGAATAATTACTAAAATGAAAATTTTAACATCTTGGGTATGACATACCCATTTTCACACCTGGGTTAAGCAATGGAAATAAATTTCCATGCAATCCTCAATAAAACCCGACATAACAAATCATCACTGTCATTGTCAAACTATCCGCAGCCTCAACGGTCCGCCATCCCAAGTTCTACGCGCTGTACTACTCACACCTGTATTTCCGTGAGTCAGACACGCTTCACGTGCGTCTTATACTGCGTCCCTCCAACGGGCAGGGTCTCCTGTTCTTCAATGGCGGCAAGCAAGCCTCCTCCTTCGTCAGCGTCTCCCTGGCCGGAGGCTCGATTCGGATCTGCTTCAGCTGCAAAGGATCGCCCAAGTGTCAGAGTGCATACCAACTCAAGGTTGTAATTCATTGACTTCTCTACCCCGTTATGGTCCATCATTCCTTTTAGAAAAGAATAATAATAATTTTTTAAAGCATAAGTTCTGCTAATCATAATTTCAATTAAAAAAATGAATCATAAACTGTTGAGTACACTATCCATCCTGCAAATATTTTCTGTCTCCCTTTTTCTGTTTCTTGTCTGACTTTGTCGGGGTATTTTGTGGCATTAAAACTTAAAATAAAAGAAGAAATGACTTCTAGAATAAGTAGAATATGGGAGTTGATAGACAAGGATATGTGTCTGGGAATAAAAGAAATGTATGTAGATAGAATGCTATAAATATGTCACATGACAACAGAGACCAACCCATAATGAAACCAGATTTAAGTCTAGACCTTTTATCAACTTCGAAGTGAAATGAAAAATTACGGCTGACTGCATGTTAACGACTGTTTCTCGTCATTATTGGGAGCTTTTTCAAGCTTGACTTCATTATTTTGACCTTTTCATTGCGAGTTCTAATTCTAATCGGACGGAAAATATGCAAACTTTTCAAAATTGACAAGTTATAATTCCTGATAAATCAGCTTTCAGTGAAATGTAATTTGTATGGTACGATAAGAATTATTTTGAAAATTTTGAGATTGATGTAGCGGTAGTTAGTTGTTAACTAAGAAATAACTTTAGAATTCTCATTGGAATGGTTAAGCAAGACTTGTTTACGTGAAATGCTGTTCCATACTTGACAAACTACGATCTCGCTCCTTCCTCCCCGCAGACAGGTGAGTGGTATCTGCTGACGGTGACGGTGGTTGGGAGTACCAGCACCATCCGTATGAACGACTGGGACGCCATACAGATCATGTGCCCCGAGGGCGGGGGCTACAGGCCCAGAACTTCCCTCTACCTGGCTGGGGCACGCGGGGCTGCCTGGGACACCATTGCGGAGCTGACCCGCACCCGGGCACGCTTGTCCGCTGTGGTAGACGTGGCGTACATCAACCATGTAGCCTTCTCCTACAAAATGGCCACCCTCATAGACTACAAGGGAGGGGTGAACTCCCTGGGCTACAGTGTGGCTGGTAAGAAGATCTTGATTAGACTCTTTTTATGTAAATATGTCTTTCTTTGGCTTCATTGCCTATTAAAGGAATAAAAGCATATTAAAAACTGTAAAACTCCATTGCAAAGCGCATGCGGTCAACGGAAATACGCGCTATATATGTATATTATTATATGTGCAATATACTGTGTGAATACTACGGATTATAGTAACATTATTTTAAGACACAACCACGTGTACTTTTAACGGAGATTAATTTTTAATAATCATCACGATCGTTATTATTGAATTTATCCTCCTCCTCCTCCCCGACACCATCACCACCATCATCAACCTCAGCAGCAGCAGCAGAAGATCATGTAAATAAATTAGGTATAACAAAATTGCAGGCTTACAACAGTACATCACCACGAGTAGTGCTCTAGCAAAATATGACTGCAACCGATAGCATGCACATAGTATATTTTTACTGTTGCTGCCAGATCACGTGAAGGAGGTCAGGTGCCACAACAACAGCCTGGTGTCGCTGCGGTGCGGGGTGCCCGAGGAGCGCAAGGCAGACCATTACGTCAAGATGTACTGGTTCAAGGACATGAGCCTGGTCAAGAGTGACCCCATGACGGAGATCATACACACAGTGAGCGACTTGGTCACAACACACACTCTCAAATACACTCTCACACACACAGAAACACAAACACACATACTCTCTCTCTCTCTCTCTCTCTCTCTCTATATATATATATATATATATATATATATATATATATATATCTCCTTCTGGTTCTCTGACTCTCACTAAATTTTTCTTTATTTCTCGGACACGCTTTTTCTCCTGTGGTAGTGAGCTTGTAAAAAAACAACCTAAAACAATTGGGGGTTGGGAGGGTTGCTTCACCGCAAAATACTTTCCCTTTTGTGTGCTTTACATTACCAAAATTACCAAATTTTCTCATTTAGAAGTACAACCTTAAAACTAATTTACTTCCCGACCAGGATTCAGAAACTGAGTATATGACCATAATCAACCTAGAGCCAGGAAGGAACCACGAAGGCATCTACGCATGTGTCCTGGGACTGGATGGCGTGTTGACGGTGGTGCAGGTGTTTGTACTTCAACAACACCCTATGATCAAGGAACCAGGTGCGTACACGCATAACGGGCTGCTTTTCATACGAGTATTCCTTAAAAGGCTAATATTTATATATCTAAAAAATGTGTGTACACTTCAAACATTTCAAGCAGGCTACTTTTCCCCATCTTAAGTGGTATTTATTTAGTTGTCACTTTACTATGACGGGGTGATATTTGCGTGCGTGAGTTTCCCGTCTATCTCCGTGTGGAAATACGGTAACTTATGTACAGAGCCCCGCCTTTGATATGACCTAAATTATGTGTTTTAAAAAAGGCGTTAGATAGGCAACAACTAGCCAACCAACCAAATTCTCGCATCAGATGACCGTAACGAGGGGCGGGCGCTCGCGCATGCGCCTCGTTATGGAGGTGAACAGCCGCCCCACGGCGACTGTCTCAGGCCATCCACACCGGCTTCTACGCCAAACGAAACTGCTGCTGATGGGGCTTATAACTCGAACAATGGAATCTTGAAAAATAGATGGTAGTACCAGTGGTATATGCCTTTGTAAAAAATAGCACTGTTCTCATAACGTCAAGCGTCTGGAGGGCCAGCTGCTAAAATGCCGATTTTAATGTCTAAGGTATAACGCGGCCAGGATTCGAGCCCTGACTTACCGCTACCAAGGCGAACATTTTATTGTCGATTAAGCTGCAGAGAATTGAGTAACAAACATACACTGCCACATATATATATCTTATTTAAATAAGCAAAATAAGTCATTTAGAGCCGAATGACCCATGAACCCGAAGCAATCCCGGTTTTTGTAGCGTGAAGCAGGCAGATGACTATGGTTGCCACCCTCTGGATAGGACGCTGGTCTATCGCAAATTGCTTACACCTAAAACAATTTGTGGATTGGTACCGATTTTACACTTGGGTGGGGTGAGGCAATTGGAGTAAATTTCCTTGCCCAAGGAAAAACTGAAGTGTCACTGGTAGGAATCGAACCCGGTGCCCCAGGTTTTGTTCTGCGTCGCTACCAGTTAGGCCATCGCGACTCCTTATTTAATATGGATAATTCACTGTAGGTGGGGTTTTTTCTGACCAAAAGGTGATTCGGAAGGAGAGGCTGAGTGGATTGTTTTCATCATTGCCTTCGTTCTCCTCTTCGTCGTCATCCTCCCTCTTGTCCTCCTCTGGTGCTTTTGGGCCAAGATTAAAGGGCATTTTAGCAAACTAGGGAAAAGGTGGGTTGTTTTGTACATACATGCATTACAAAATTATGTTAATGATTGTTAAATGTAGCGATGGTTGAGAGAGGTAAAAGATAGGACATGTGTGATATTTATACATACTATAGTTAATATAAGATATATACATTATTCTTATGTTCATTTTTTAAAGGTGGATATGTGTACGCTTGACTAATTATCATTATTTCACAAAATCATATTTGTTGAGCACTGTAGCAATATTGATATGACAGGTTATTAACTTGGACTTAGATCAGATCGATGGAAATCATAGTATATCTACAGTTATTGTTATCACTATAAAAGTACACCTTAAAACAGTCATACTCATGTTATTGTTATGATGTACCTTCACCCCTGCCTGCATTTTAATACTTTTACAGCAGGGTCTCATTCAAACCAAACTGAAAAAAAGCAAACTTAAGAATTTACCTGTTCTTAGCTATATATATATATCCGCTTTCAGTGGACTGAAATACGCCTAAGCCTGAATTTCAGGTTTTTGGCATACATCAGTTCACCGAAATCTAATTTGTCTACACAACAGAGAGAGCAAAATTTGAAGATTTCGATGTATAACTTCAGCACTGAAAGGGTTTAGCGCTGAGTACTGTAAACACTTTGATTTTACACCTTATCACGTTGACTTGCATGAGGTAGATAAAATGGCAGACAAATAACATCATGGTATTGCAACTGTCATTATGATCGCTATTCACCTTGAATGACTCATTCTCTTATGATGTGCCTTCTTTCCTGCCTGCAGTTTTCTAAGAAAGGGTGGCGACAAGGACGGTGACACGGATAAGCTTCTGTGAGTTTGCATATTATTACGTAGTCTTTCTGTGGTTAGCTACCCGTGTAATGTATGCTGTCATTATTCACTATTCACTCCCCCTCCCCCGGTCGCCATAGCCATCATAGCTTGAGCGTCTATATAGCGCAATATCCTCTAAACGTATTCAAAGCGCTTTAGGAGGTCCCTGGCCAAGAGCAGCATTCAACATATAGGACGACACATGGCGCTTGTATATTAATATATGGACTGGGACAACACTGTTCGTGGCCAGGTACTCATTTTACACCTGAGTAGGATGAGCAATGTGAGTTAAGAGCCTTTTCCATGGACTCAACTTTGCACCGTCACACAGGGACCTTTCGGTCACAAGGCCAACTGCCTACCCACAAGGCCACAGAGCCGCACATATGAGCCCGAGGTGTCCTTATTTCTTAAAACCATTGTTATTTTCAAATATTTTCGCAGCACTTTTTAACTCATTAAAGAGGGCTGAAAAACAACGCCATTTTGAAAAAAAATTCTCGAAAGAAAGCTCAAAGCTGAGCGCCTGTTATTGATCTACCCACAACACAAAAGAGTGCTTCTGGGTCTAGTCTGAGCGGGGTTTGAGGTTTGGTGTTTTTTCCTATTTAAAATGTTATCCTACATTTTTCCCGATTAGTTTTCAATGCTGCAAAGCGAAGTGAGTAATTAGAGAGATGGATGTCTTATGCTTGGTGACTTTGGTACATATAACATAGTGATACGTAGAGCCTCTTCGTAAATAGAAGTTGTAGGCATTGGGCAAAAGGCATTTTCGGCACCGCTCTGCGCCTGATACCAGAGAAGTCAAAATCTCCTCTTGGTATCCCATTCTGGACGATTTAAGATTTTTTTTAAATATTATTTTGAGGCGTTATTTATGAGTAAATACCGACTCTGCTTCAGGCGTACATGAATTATAATTGAAATTGCAAACACAACTCTTGATCACCCCGACTGCTAAAAAAACATCTCAAGATTTGGTTTTTTTGGTGTTTTATTTTTGTCTTTTATTGTAGTGGTGGCAATGAGACAGATGATGATACTACCACTGGCGATGAACTCGAATCGAGTGCTGCCGAGACAGGGGACATCACCACCACTGAGATAGGGGACACCACCACTGAGACAGGGGACACCACCACTGAGATAGGGGACACCACCACTGAGACAGGGGACACCACCACTGAGACAGGTGACACCACCACTGCGGATGATACCACATTCGATGAATACGCGTTCCTTCCTGCATTTGACTTTGATAAAACTCCAAATGATACTGGTGATGGCGCTAGAGCCTCCAGCATCCTTCCAGTAAACACTGGAAAAGCATCCGCCTTTCGTAACTCCACGCCTGGAGACACTAACATCGACACTGACACCAATAACGCTGATCTGTTCTCCTCCCCTGAAGTTGGTACCCACACGGCAGGTCTTGACATGCCCGGCGTCGGCACGAATACCGATCGTATGCCCGAAGCTGATAATGGCACCAGAGCATCTCGTCGGTCCAACCCTGAAGTTGGCACCGGGACCTCTCGTCGGTCCAACCCAGACGTTGGCACCAGGACCTCTCGTCTCTCCCAGCCAGACGTTGCGACCAGGACCTCTCGTTTCTCCAACCCAGACGTTGGGACCAGGACCTCTCGTTTCTCCAACCCAGACGTTGGGACCAGGACCTCTCGTTTCTCCAACCCAGACGTTAGGACCAGGACATCTCGTCACTCAAAGCCGGACGTTGGCACCAGGAGCTCTCGTCTCTCCAAGACTGATGATCGCACTGGGACTTCTCGTCTCTCCAAGCGTGATGATCGCACTGGGACTTCTCGTCTCCCTAAGCGTGATGATGATACCACCAAAAGTAAGGATGATATTTGAAGTTTATTACATGTATTTAAAATGTGCCCGTGCAAATAGCTGCTCCTTCTCTTCCCTCTTCTTTATCTTTACAGGCACGGACTCGTGTACACTGAATACTGCTGCCGATCGGGATGTAGTAGTATCAGTACCAGGAGGGTTTATCAAGTGGTTCTCTTTATGGAATGTTCTCTGGGGGTTATTTCTTAGAGCCCTCTATGTTTTATAGTGCTTGGAAAGACAGAATTACGATGACTGTTTATACCGCACCGCATGGCACTACATTTTCATTGCCTGATACTGATTGCATTGTTTGTGTCTCGCCCAAACTTCGCTACAACGGGTTGAGTGGGATTCGTCCGTCTTGATGAAAAAAAATGATTACCCTTACTTAAGTCCTTCATCACCTCTTGTCTAGGAGATACCAGACCAATCTAACATGGGCCAAGAGTAAAGAAGACCTCTACTTATTATGCAAATAAACTGGGCATCAGATATCATTTTAATTAGAAAACAGTTGGGTTGGGGTTTTTTTGTGGGTTTTTTTCATATCTACGGCATAGTCTGGTAGTTTGCTTTTGTTTTCCACACCGTCTCTATTTTCGATCTGTCTAAATAGGACTGGCTCCCTATGTACTCCCATTTGGACAAAAGGGCAATGAAAAATAAAATTCTTGCTCAGAATGGGATCGAGCCCGTGCCAAACGACACGATATACTGATACCTACGCTAGAAATTCGTTTATATTTCTCAAGCTGACTGCGAGCATACATGATGTGTAATCAAATAACATCTCTTACCACAGAGAAATCATCAAAAATGGACGATGGAAAACACTTCATTGAACCTGTCAATACATATGATCCAGGTGCATACTACAACTATGATCCTCCTTCTTCTTCTCCTGAACCTGAACCTAAACCACGTCGAGGTAGTCAAGGCCGCCGATCTACCCTCAGACAATCCATCCCGCAGAACACGGTGCGTTTCGACCGATACCAGGCTTGTGATCAAGATCAATTTGGTGGTGATCAAACGTTGATGGAGCTCCCAATGGTTTCCCTACCTCCACCGATTCCCCAAATTCAAAATCAAATAATATGTGTACCATCACCTGCGCTTGTGAGCAAAAATACGTTTACAACAACAATCAATACACGAGGGAAAAGGGCGTACCATGTCCGTAGAAGAGAAGTCTCTTATCCCAGCAGTACTACTTGCTTTGGGGGTGAAACGGCTTCGCCTGGGCAAACCAAACCTTGCTTAGGTGTCACCATCACACGGAACCAAGCGTGCCCTGAAGGTCCGTCCTCACAGGTAAAAACACCAGGCACTACCACCTCCGCCTGGCAAAGCCAAAACCAACCATGCTCAGGTGTAGATGATAAACAACGACCGTTTAATTTCTTCCCGCAAGACGCAACACGATGTAATATCTACTCTTTGCCAAACATACCAGAATGCAATGTCACTTCAACCTTGGGGAGACAGCCTAAGATTGAGTTTGATGCCGCTTCTTGTCAGAGCAGACCACGGCTTGATCCGTTTGACTGTCAGAGCGAGCCAAGGTTAAAAAACGTTAACACTTCTACTTTGCAGTACAGACAAAACTCAATGCCTCCCTCACAGGACGGGCCGTGTACACCGTTTATAAATACTTCCCTATTACAAAACAATCAACCCAAAGGGTCTTTTAACCCGGAAAAGATACAGAGTTTTAAGAATCCTAAGATGTCTCACAGGAACACACGCTGTCCTACCCCTTTTACTGGTGCTGCTGTACCTCCCGACGACAGCATAGGCTGCACAGGCACCATTGAGCACATTGACAAACTGCTGGTCAAGCCACTCTCACTCTCACTCATCCCAAACATCAACGAGAAGGCACCCTTTAGTTGCAGAGAAAATGCCACAAAGTCAAAGCGGTATCATGACGACGAAGACTGGTGTGGGGGAATGTAAGTGTGAGTGAGAGTGTGACTGAGAATGTGAGTTAGAGTGAGAATGTAAGTGAGATTGAGAGTGTAAGTGAGATTGAGAGTGTGAGTGAGAAAGTGAGTTAGAATGAGAGTGTGAGTGTGAGTTAGAGTGAGAATGTGAGGGTGAGTTAGAGTGAGAGTGATAATGTGAGTTAGAGTGAGAGTGTGAGTGAGATTGAGAGTGTGAGTGAGAAAGTGAGTTAGAGTGTGAGTGTGAGTTAGAGTGAGAATGTGTTTTGTGAGTGTGAGTTAGAGTGAGAGTGAGAATGTGAGTTAGAATGTGAGTTAGAGTGAGAGTGTAATTGAGATTGAGAGTGTGAGTGAGAATGTGAGTTAGAGTGTGAGTGTGAGTTAGAATGAGAGTGTGAGTGTGAGTTAGAGTGAGAATGTGAGGGTGAGTTAGAGTGAGAGTGAGAATGTGAGTTAGAGTGAGAGTGTGAGTGAGATTGAGAGTGTGAGTGAGAAAGTGAGTTAGAGTGTGAGTGTGAGTTAGAGTGAGAATGTGAGTGTAAGTTAGAGTGAGAATGGGAGTGTGAGTTAGAGTGAGAATGTAAGTTAGAGTGAGAGTGTAAGTGAGATTGAGAGTATGAGTGAGAATGTGAGTGTGAGTGTGAGTGAGAATGTGAGTGTGAGTTAGAGTGAAAGTGAGAATGTGAGTTAGAGTGAGAGTGTGAGTGAGAGTGTGAGTGTGAGTTAGAGTGGAGTGAGAATGTGAGTTAGAGTGAGAGTGTAAGTGAGATTGAGAGTGTGAGTGAGAATGTGAGTTAGAGTGAGAGTGTGAGTTAGAGTGAGAATGTGAGTATGAGTTAGAGTGAGAATGTGAGTGTGAGTGTGAGTTAGAGTGAGAATGTGAGTGTGAGTTAGAGTGAAAGTGAGAATGTGAGTTAGAGTGAGAGTGTGAGTGAGAGTTAGAGTGAGAGTGTGAGTGAGAATGTGAGTTAGAGTGTGAGTGTGAGTTAGAGTGAGAGTGTGAGTGTGAGTTAGAGTGAGAGTGTGAGTGAGAGTTAGAGTGAGAGTGTGAGTTAGTGAGTTAGAGTGAGAGTGTTGAGTGAGAGTGGGTGGCATGTCATGAACCTAAACCTCCCCAGTGAAAATCTTAACACTGCTCCCTGAAATCGGAATGCAGCACTTTAGAAGTAGAAGTGTTTCTCATAGGCTTTTTGAGGAATAATAATACAATTTTATTTTAATCTAGAGTGTAGGCACTTGGACCCTGTCTTGCCAGAAAATGTAGGTCTTGGCCACGAGAAATACATATTGATTGTGATATAAAACGTAATCTATGATATATTAGTGTTAGTCAATATTGGCAGCAGATCCATAGTGCTCCTATAACTATAAACATGTTTGCATATCCTTACACTTACACGTAACTCGCATAACATTATGTAATAGTAATAGCTGTATAATGTAAATGAGAAAGGAGCTAGCACCTTAATGAATTGATACCAGAAACATTGAGTGTTATGTTTGATTTTAGGTACGCAATCAGAAAACAAGAACATGTTTGTGATGGATGAGTCTGTGGGTTGTTGTTCAGAGGGTAATTCAAATCTTTAAAAATTGTTTAGATGTTTAGACTTCATAGATTTTGAAATTTAGGGTCTGTGTAATGATTCCGAATCTGTTGCTAACCTTTGTAAAGGTCACTGTAGCTCTCAGATAATTATTTTTTCTATCCAAGTTTCATCATGATAAGAGGAGTATTATTTTTTTATTCTGGTTGTTATAATAGATTTATTTATCATTGCTAGTCCTAATCATCATTGGTCACAACATAATTTTTTTTGTTAAAAGCTGGAATAACGAAATAAACCATGGCACAGAGTACATGATGCCATCTCAGTGTTTGCTGAACATTACTCTTATATGTGTATTGATAAAATTGTTCCACACTTTAAATTCATTCTTAAATTCTGTATGAAAAGAATGACAATAGATTTCATCTTTTTTCTCATTTTAAAAAATTCCCTCTTCTTTCCATATCAGAAGCTGGTTTTATGGTAAAAAAATATTTCTATCTTACTCTACTTTTATGCATTTTATTTCCTTTTAATGATCAATTTGCAATGTTGTTATATTGCTCTTCCTCTTTTATTAAAGTTCAACACTTTCTGATCAATTTGAATTAAAGGACATTACTTCTACTTCTACTCATGTTCCCTCTTTTGTATGGTACAGAAAAAATTAATATCATAATGTTTGATATTACATGAAAGATGGATGTATTATGCAATGGAATATTTCTGGATATCAATTCTAATAAAGAGTCCAAAAAAATTTGCTTTGATTCAAAGTTTGGCCTTTCCATTTTTAAGGGTTGAAAATCTACTCCTCTTCGTCCTCTTGTGTATAATATCATTTTTTGTTTTCAAACTCAGGCTTGCCCCTTTTTGCCTTTATAGAGTTTTTTTTTGGGCACCTTAAATAGCTTAGGTCATATTAGAGTCCAAAGAATAAGATGATAGAATAGGGTAAAAGAGCAAACTGGTGTGGACCCAATAAAACATTCGTACACTCAATGTACAATGATTTACACTCAAAGCAACACTGAAACTGAAGCCTTGTTATACCGCCACTTTCTCGCCCACCACCAGCTTTTGACTGTGGAACAGATGAGCAACTATATCAAAAACACTAAAATCCCAGCAGTTATACCGCCATCCACCAACACTTTATTTGTGACAATCATGACTTGCATAGTGTAATTAATTCTCAATATACCGCCAGGCTAAAATCTTGTCACTAAACCCTACATGGACCTGCAAATAGTGAATTTGTTCATCTTTTTTTTACCATGCTACACCACTATATATGGTATTTTAATTTTACCGCCAAGTTAATGCTGTCCCCAGACTTCGCTGAATAGCAAGGATTGAGAGTATATCTCCAGACCCCCCCCCCCCCTCCCCCCCCCTAAAAAAAAAACAACAACCAACTTGCACAAACAACAGCCACAACCCAAAACATCCATTACGGTCCTGGACAACCCAGGATTTTCACCCAAGCTTTAAATACAAAATTACGGAACTCAATTCATCTGAATAAAATGAGACCCTATTGCTATGTTACCATGGCATGAATGGCATGGATGATGACCATTAATACATTGCAAGAGCAAAGACAAAACATAATTGAATGAGGTAAGCCATGGAAGTTTTGATGATAGCAAAAAGAAACACTTTAATGCAGCAATTATATGAGAGATATTCTGCACTGACGACATGAAATGTGTACATAATAATATCAATGTCACAGCTCTTCAATCTTGAATTTGTTGGATTTTGGTTTGGGTTTCAGACTATCAAGATTTCTCTCCACTTGAGACTTTAAGTCTTCAATTTCCTCCACATCACTCTGTCTTCTCTCTGAAATTTAAAAAAAAGGAAAAAAAAGAAGGCTTGAAGATCACACAACTAAAAAAGCTATTATTATTATTCTTTCTTATAATTAAGTTTAAGAAAAATTATAACTATCCCTGAATCATACAAGGCTTATGCTTTTTTTTTTTTTTAAACAACAGCTTGAAATCATTTAATTCATGGAGAATTAAAAAAAATTTAGTGTTGCATCTTATTTTGTCCTCTACATTAGACACACAAAATAAACTAAAATCTGTCAGCTAAAAGATCTTCTGAACTTATGGCAATCCCTTGCCCTGATTGATAATCACAGGATATGGCAGGCCTGAAATTCAAATCCACTTTCATTGTGTCATTGAACTAAATCCATGCATCACTGGCCAAACAGCTCACACCATCCACAAAAGCATATTGCTAATAAATCAAGCTCCTTTGACAATGGAGGAGGATGCTGGTGCAATCATAAAATAATCTGCCACAGAAACTTGCAGTGTTCCTGACTCATCTAAACCCTTTCACTGATAAGAACACAACAATCCTCAATATTTGCCTGTTCTCATATCAGATAAATCAGAATTCAGTGTACTGTCCCCGTGGAAAATTGCAAATGAAAAAGCCAAAAATTGCATTAAAAATAGCAAAAATTGCATGCAAAAAGGTAAAAAAAAAATTTAAAAAAAAAGCCAAATTTGCACATTTGTATTGTTGTTTTTTAACAGACAGCGCACAATGATTCAAAGTTTTTAACATTTCATTTATTAA
>JAUEKZ010012752.1:0-10718 GCA_031471865.1 Melibe leonina | reverse complement strand
ACCATCCAATCCAATTTTCCTATCAATCAACTAACCAACTAACCAAAAACCCACCCACCAACCAACCAACCAACCAAACCCACTCACCAACCAACAAACCAACCAACCAACCAAACTCACCCACCTACCCACCAACCAAACCCACCCACCCACCCACCAACTAACCAAACCAACCAAATCCAACAATCAAACCAACCAAATCAAACAATCAAACCAACCAAACCAACGAACCAATCAAACACATCCACCCACTCACCTTGTTCCTCTTCATGAACCTGGGCATCATCCAGTTCCAGCCAGACTTGTTGACGGGCAGGCACTTCTCCATGATGCCCGTCAGCTTGAGCAGCGAGAGTTTCTGCAGCCACACCAGCTGGCCCACTGTCAGGCTGTTGATCTGCATGCTGCGGCTGCTCACATCCGGCCGGTGACACTTCTGGAAGCTGTGCCATCGGAGCTTCTTACGCCGACGGTCGCTGCATGAAACAAAAATGATGATGATGATAATATAATAATAATAATGATAATAATAATAATAAGAAGAAGAAGAAGAAAAAGAAGAAGTAGATAATACAACCCATCCTTTCTCTAACCCATGGTGTATAATATAGCGAAATTGTTAATAATTAATTAATAGTATATTTCCCTATTGTTGCAAAGGGTGATAGTGAGAGTTTTATGTTATGTCGGTCTGTCTTCTATCCCAAAAAGAAAGACCGAGGCATATATGTGTCAGACGCAGTGCAGCGTGACAATTTTTTAAAACCAATATTCATGGATTCTCACCTGCATCCCCTGGTCAGAGAATGTCCGACACCAGAGTCCCGCCTTTCTCTGGTCATGGCAGGGATCTGTTCCAGGGAATCGTCGTGGGAAAAGTCCAGGCCCGCCTCCGGGTCGCTGATGGATTCGCCAGTGTGGCTGTCCCCGCCGCCGCTGGAACTGTTCTCGTTGTCCGGGTCTGTGACCCCATCCGTGTCCACGGACTCGTCACCGAGACTCGGGGAGAGCGGCGAGGACGGAGAGAGAATCGGGTCCGAGTTGGGCGACATTGGAGATACATCTGTCCCGTCATGGTTGTGACATAAGGGCAGTCGACCTTCACCTTTATCATTGTCCAGCAATGTCAAGGTCGGCCGGGTTTTTTGGGAGGAGTTGTTGTTGTTGATGGAAATGGATGAATTAATGCTGGTAGTGGTGGTGATGGTGGTGGTGGAGAGGGTGGTGATGGTGTTGGGTGAACAGGAGGGGGCAGTTGAGATACTGTTTGTGCTAGAAATAGCTTCGCGGGTTCCTGCGGTGCTTTGGTTCTGGGTCTTGAATGATCCTGAAACATGGAGAGGAGGATGGAAAAAATGTAATTGGCGAAAAGATGAATGGATGAATGAGGCCGATGAATGGATACTGTAATATGGATGGATGGACAATAAGTGGATAAGGGAAGGGGAAATATATATGTAGCAGATATTGTCATTGGCACATGTATGTATTAGTATGAACATCGGTAATCTATCGAAGGAATAAAATAAAATAGACATAACATCAATAAGAATACACCGATGAACTGGTTTATTTTAGATAGGAATTGATGGTGTGGACATTGGAAAGATAGGACGCACTTCTCAGAGATTGGTCTTCTGATAAAATAACTCGTATCATGCCGTGCGCAGGTGAAAAAAAGAGAAATACGAAACATCCACATCACGAGATTTCCCCCCAAGCATATCCGCCGGCTACGTAAGCTTTCGAATTAAATTATTCTGTTCTGGAGGCTCTCATTGAGTTATTCATGGGGTGTGTTTTCTCCTTACCAACACGTACTCCAGGACGCATGAACGCACGGAGCCCATTAGACGAGAGTCACAATAGAACGCACCAAACTAATTTATGTAGGAAAAGAAAAACTTGAATTGGAGCATTAGCCTTAATTAGAACTTTGAGCTGACGTTGTATTAGGAAACACAGGGGCGATTCTTTTTTCTTATTCTTTCGGTACCGATAAGGGGGACAAATGACTAGAGCTAGACAGAATTGTGTGTCACGGGATGGTGATGATGAAGAATAATGATGATGATAATGATAATGATGATGATAATGATGATAATGAGGATGAGAGATAAGGGGATGGGAAAATAGACAAGGGTGATAGGCTAGGTAAAAGAGATGGGGAGATGGGAAAAGAGAGAGGGGAATGTGAAGATAGAGAGAAAGGGCAATGGGAAAAGAGATGGAGAAAGAACGTGAGATAGATAGATTTATAGATAGATAGATAGATAGATAGAGAGAGAGAGAGAGAGAGAGAGATAGAGAAAGAGAGAGAGAGAGAAAGAGTGCGAGAGAGATAGATAGATAGGTATTTAGATAAATAGATAGAAAGATAGATATGTAGACATATATACAGATACATAGTGAGAGATGGATGGCCGTAAGTCACTCATTTCACGTGCAGCTGGAGAGCAGCCCATCGTACATGTGTGAGCCAAAAATGCACGTGCATCAAATATTAACACTATCTCCTCCCATCAAACAGTTGAACTGACAAAAACTGGTTACGTGCCCGGCTGTTTCTCATTCCGCTTCTATCTGTCTTATCGTAACATGCAAACTGAATTGCAAATAGCATGTTTCATGTTATGAGTCAAAGTTGGCGTTCCATCCAACACCCGATTAAAAAACATGCTCATTGTTTCTTATATCATGAGTGAGACAGCTAAAAAGCTAAAAATTTAAATTTATACAATCATAACGAAATGCGAGAAGAAAATCGACCTTGTAGGTTGTTTGTACTGCGTGTTTCAAAAAGGAGACCACATGTCGTTGTAGTACTGTCTATCTCTAACAGGACTTGAGGCCAAGCAAGCTGAAACAGGAAAACTTCTACACTACTTTGTCTGCGAGGACTTGAACCTGGCATCACCCAAAACCACAATCGAGTGGTCAGTGTTTACAAGCCAAGGTGGCACTTTTCATCCTCCTTCCCATATCTATGAGATCTCGTGTGTCCACTCTTCCTCAGCATCAATCTCAAATCATGACTACATTATCTTCGAGCACATTCATTCATCTCACATAAAAAATAGCTCAATGTCAGAATGCACTCTCTCTCTCTCTCTCTCTCTCTCTCTCTCTCTGTGTGTGTGTGTGTGGGTGTCTCTCTCTCTCTATCGATCTACCTCTCTCTATATATCTACCTCCCACCACCCCTTAAAAGATCCTTGGAAAAAATACCTCAACAAACCAACCCCCCCCCCCCCCCCAAAAAAAACCGCTTCAAAAAACAAAAACAAAAACAAAAACCAGCAACAACCCTGATCTTTTACCGCCAGTAGAAAAGTTAACCGGCATTTAACATGATAGTATCAAATACTACTAAACCTAATAAGGTGTGCGTAACAGAACAAGATGACAATACGCATAACCAGACCCTGATTAATGAGTCAGACAGAAAGATCGTGGCGATGCCAGGTTACTTTTTTATATTAAAACTGTTCTTTTGAATATGGATGAATTTGAAAACAACAACAACATATAATAATCGAGTTATGGCATCAACATAAACTGAAATTAATAAACAAAATTTATTAAAAAAAACATCATCAACAATTCGACAGTCATTAGGTATGAGTCAGACATTCAGACCTGTAGATAGACTTTTAAAGATAGAATTGTAGATTTGTAGATATAATTTTTCCGTCCTGCATTTGATTAGTTTAAAAAGGGAGGGGATCGCTAGGCCATTGGTTATCAAAGGTGAAACAAAGGGAGTTAAATGTCTACTGTTTCATAGATTGCTATGTTATGTAGACGTCTATGTATCTATGTTTTCTTGTTCACCATTCTAAAGCGCCAAAATGAGCATTGTCCGGATGGATATCGGCGCTATATATATATACATATTATTATTATTGTTATTATTATTATTATTATTATTATTATCATCATTATTATAGACTAGGCCAGCTTACTTCACTTTTATCTATCATCTATCTTGTTTGACAGGTTTTTACTTATTTGTCATAATAATATTGATATTTTAAAATTTCGGAATCAGGAAATCAGCAGCGACAGCTTTTGTTGGTTGATCGTTGCCAGTTTAACATACTTTTTAAAAGACAAATTCAGTCATATCAAAGACTGAGATCTCTTGACAAGTTAGCGAGCTGCCACAGAGATAAAATAGAAAAAAAAAAGATTCAACCTGTGACAGTTATACTGACACCACATCGACCAATCACTATCAATATTCCTCAGTCATTCATTATGAGTCATTCACACGAGTAAATTGCAAAGCTAAGATGCGATATTGTCTATGTGCCAATATTTATTCGACTATAATGTATAGACATTGAGATTAAGTTTGGCTCCCTCAGTCTCTCTCTCTCTCTCTCTCTCTCTCTCTCTCTCTCTCTCTCTTTCTCTCTCTCCAACTGCAGCGCTGCCAATAATGTGAAGGCTGGATAAACTGGGTATAATGACACCGAGGTGGTGTGATTATGAATGACATTGTATAATAATGAGAACTCACAGCAGGCACAGGGAAATGTGGCACACCCCCAACAATGACACCCCAACAATGACACCATCAACAATGACACCATCAACAATGACACCATAAAGCACCGCTGTTTTGTTGTTGGGTTTTTTCTTCTTTCTTTCAATTCAATCCCTCAGGATGACAACATAACACCATTTTGTGTTGTAGGAAAATGCTGGCATATTATCATTAGTTCGGATCTCTATGCCTAATGCTTACGCATACATGGAGCAAAAAGACCACCTTGCTGTATCTTTCTGTCCGTCTGTCAGTTCATCTCTCTCTCTCTCATTCTCTCTCTCTCTCTCTATAGATATATATATACATATATAAATATATATATATATATATAGATATATTGAGAGAGAGAGAGAGAGAGAGAGAGAGAGAGAGAGAGAGAGAGACGAAGGAATAGGGAGGGAGGGCAGATGGGTGAATGCAGGAAAGGATTAGGTGGACGGGATAGAAGAAGGATGAGAATGAAGAGAAAAGATGGAGGCACGGGAGGTTGGAAGAAAGAGTAAAAATGGAAAGAACAATAAAAAGGAAGAAAGAGGAAAGAAAAGAAGAGGAAAGACTAAAGGAAGCAGTAAGTGCGGTAGAGCGGCCAGGCCGCCGAACTCGAGACAGTGCAATTGTAGACATAATTTTAATCCCGACTTTGTGAACTTTTTGAACTGTTTGGAAGGAAGGAATGGAGAAAAGGGAGGATTATGCCATCCAATCGACAGGTCATGACAAGCTTCTGTGACCCAGACCAGATCGATGCATGAATTAAGATTTAATCTTATTAGTAATCGCTCAACCAAAAACCGATAACTGGCAGCTGTGCATTGGTTGCACAGTATACAGTGACGTGTGGCAAGTTGGCGACAGTTATCCCATGCCCATATGGGTAGAAAGTCCACTTCAGAACAGGTAGGTTACGGCTCGACTCCCGCGTCATACCGGAGACGTCAAAATCAGCATTTTTTAAAGCTGTATCGGTAGGCGCGTGGCATTGTAAGGGGTTGGCTCGGTGTCGGTATATTACGGTATGGTGAGATATTAGACAGAGCCCTTCGTCAATCCATGTGGGGAAGCATGTTTAACTTTTCAAGCGATTTCCGCCTTAGATAAGAATTTGATATGACCTAATCATATACCTAAGATTTAGTGAAACTTTGAATCAAGATAATTAAAGCAAACAGGCGATCAGCCCACTGCCCTGTACTTTATTTTTAAACAAACATCAATTAATTCACATACCGTCATCTCCAGTCATGCCGACACGCTTGGTGAGGTCGCTGATGTTGGCGTACATCTCCTGCAGGATGAGATCAAACTCATCGTACTGATCATTCAGTGACAGTTCAGGGAGACCGTCCTTGACCTGACCCTCGCTGTCTTTGCTGCTGCTATGTCCTGGCTGGGAATTAGCACCAATGTTGTCTGTAAGGTAAGAATCCACACTCACGCTGTGAGAGACTCCCGGAGAGTAGCGGAAACTACCACCGCTTCGTTCCTCAGACTCAGATCGTGTGAGGGGAAGGGAAGGGGAAGAGGCGTCTTTTAGAATTTTATCCCGTAGTTCACAGTAAGAAGTGTTGTTGTTATTGTGCGATAATAATCCCGTGTTGTCCGAGTGTACACTAGAAACGTCCGAGGTTTTTGACTCGTCCTCGTGAATTTCTCCCAAACAACGAGTACTGGTTGTGGTTTTGTCCCTGGCACCCGCCGCCGAATGTCTAGATTTGTCAGTGGACGAGGAAAAGTTGTCATAAACACTGGACCGCTGTTGGAGTCCCGAGGGATCACAAGAATGGCCGCCACTCCTGTTGGATTCGAGATCACGCAAGTTGAGAGAATCCCCCGGAGCCGGCCGGGGCTCTGTCTCGATGTAGCCATTTTGGAGGAGCCTTGGGAATTTTCCCGGTTGGTGGTCCTGTGGTACGAGGAAAATCTCCTTCAAGCCGGTGTCATTGCTGCTTTTCCTGAAAGAATTGGACCTAGTGTGACTGGGGTGAGCGGATTCCAGTGTTCGTAGAAGTTGGGACTGAGCGGTATAGTATTCCTTCAGACTGGAGTCAGATGCGGCGCTCTGCTGCGTGCTGTGGGAGTGGAGAGTTTCCGATGATGACGTTTCGGTTTTGTCCTTTATGAGTGAGAAGGTTGGTTTTTCCCGAACCGACTGGCTTTCAAGGGCGAAACGTGAGCGGAACGGCAAGGAAGAAGGGGCGTTCTGTTCGGCAGTTTGGTGAGATAGAACGCTTGGGATTTCTGGACTGGACGCGACTGAGGTCAGCGTGGGTTTTGGGTATGTGTTGTACGATGGAGGAGACAGGACTCTCTCGTTGTTATCAGAAGATGTATCGTCTTTAGGGGAACTGATAACCGGGTTGGGGGATTTGTCTGAAACCGGCGAGATATCCACACAGTTCAGTCTTTGGAGTTTGGCCTGCATATTCTCCTGATCTGCCTGGGCCACTACGGGATCGCTTATCTCCCGAATATTTCGAGGGTGGCGCCGGGATTTCTTTGACTTCAACCCGCCTTCCATCTTCTTCCACAGGATCTTGGCAGTCTTTATACGCTCACTAGCCGCTCTGCGTAGTCTAGGGGAGATGGGGTTACCTGCAGGTTGCTGTTGCTGCTGCTGCTGTTGTTGCTGTTCGTGCAGAGTATCCGCTACGTTGAGGTGATTTCCAGCCGATGTCAGCACGTTATCATCGGGTTGGTCTTTGTGAGGCATTTTGGAGTTGAGCAAGGGACTATCCCCTCCCGTCTGGCTCTCGAAGTCCTGGTCAGCCAGAAGACTGTCGTGGCTGCCCCGGGTGTTACTGCGCTCAGTCCCAGGCTGGGTGGGGCTGCTCGGAGATCGGGGTGACAAAGCAAGGTCTTTTCGTGACCACCTCCGTACGGATTTCTGATATTCCCATCGCTCACTCAGGGCACATATATCGTCCTCTTCCTCCTCTTCACTGGCGGCCTGGAGGTGTCGGGATGGGTGTGGGGTGATGAAAGGGTACAAATTTATTTTAGTCAAGCACAACGATGATAATGATGATGATATGATGATGATAATAGTATTAGTAATAAATTTGATAAAACTATCATTGAAATTACAATTAAAATGTTACAAAATATGAAAAGGCTTGTTTAGTGAATCAGAGAGAGAGAGAGAGAGAGAGAGAGAGAGAGAGAGAGAGAAAGAGAGAGCGAGAGCGAGTGTGTGAGGAAGTAGCGTGCTTATAGATAGATAGATAGATAGATAAGAGAGATATACTTTGTTGATCCTAAGAGAGGAAATTATATTGTGTTACACATCTCATTGTCGTATATAATTACATATAAAAAAAAGATAGATAGATAGATAAATAGAAGATAGATAGATAGATAGATAGATAGATATATCGATAGATAGATAGACATTATCACTATGATCACAATAAGAACTGTAAAAAAAACCCCACAAAACGCTACAAGATCAGAGCGAATAAGGTCAAGAACGAATGACAAAACACACGTACAGTCTGGATAATAATATTTATGCCTTTGACGAGCCTTTACAATTCTACTAAGTGGAAATGCTGGTTCAGGTCCTGTATTGTAGAACGGCAATAAAATGGAAGTCCTTTGTCAATAAAGTCTATTTATAAAGCACGTAAAATAAGGCAGTTAGGCTAGGCTAAAAGCTTTCATGGCGTGTATCATGTAATGACATGAGAAAGTTGATAACTAGAAACTGACGAGGTAAGCAGATGATAAGATAGAATAACTTTATCAATCCCTCAACAGAGAAATTGTTTTACAGATAAATAAGCAACACACAGAATTCCTGTTTAAAACATTAGCTCTCAAGGAGATTCAACGAACCAAATAAATATAAGCAAGAAAACCACATTTTTTATCCTTCGGTTGAGTTAATGTAAATATATGTAATATTAATTCATTTATTCATTCATACATTCATTCATTCATACATTCATTCATTCCATCATTCATTCATTCATTCATCCACTCATTCTCATTCACGGCCTTCATTGCAGCCATGACATAGCACTCCGGATGCCACTGGGATTATGTCCCTTGAATGAAAAGAAAATACCGTGGGCCTACTTCTTTAACCCTTTGACTACGGGGTGCAATTCTAATCAAACACAAAATGCAAAGTCTAGAAAAATATCGTGTTCTAATACTAGAGAAATAAGATTTCAGTGGACTGACAGACACCAAAAGGGTGGCATATGTCAGTCCACTGGAATCTTATTTATTTTTATAAGAACTGGCAAATCTTGAAGAATTTGATAAAACGTTAGCAGCTTAAGATATAACTTTAGCATTGAAAGGGTTAAGGCACTTGTATCTACTATGTAAACAGTAAGAATGACGCAAGTCTGGGACCATTTAATTGGTAGCACAGGCCCATCCTTCTCTGACATCTCCATTCATCTTTTTAAAAAATAAACGCGTTGACGCACAAACTGTGTCCTTTCAATGGCAACTTATCGCAAGAGGCAACACAAGATAATGATATCAATTTTGAAGCTAGCAATACAGGCCTGATACTGCATAACTGTGTACAGGGGTCTGACCACATGCTTGCTTACTGGTTTAAAGTCTTGATTTCGATATTTTTCATTTCGCTTCTTGAAGAAGAAGATGAAGATGATGATGATGATGATAAAGAAGAAGAGAGTGATGACGATGGTGATGGTGAAGAAGAAGAAGAAGAGAATGAGAAGAAGAACAACAACAAGAGGAGGAGGAGGAGGAGGGAGGAGGAAGTAGAAGAGGGGGTTGGCTGTGGTTTAAAGTTGTGAAGAAAAGAACAAAATAAAACGAAAACAAAGTATATCATATCATTACAAAACGGTAAAAAAAAAACCCTTTTCAGATGAATCAGGTTTGCTATCGCCTTTGCCTATAAACAAAACTTTAACCTTGAACACAACACAATGCTGAGAAAAAAAGGGTGGAAGAAAATAAGAGGAATAAAGAAAACCAGCTACCCCAAAAAGAACACACCACGTATCAAATTTAAAACATAACAGGGCTGTGCTAATCTCTTTTGAATTAACACCCTGTGGTATTTATCTCATTCTTAACCCTAACTCATTGTTAATCTTGTCCATAAAACTCAATGTGAGACAGAAATAGTAGGCGAGCGCAAGTCCTTATCAGGAGTAAACATTAATAAGATAAAATGGACTGGATAGCGTTTCTGTCAGAGAGACACACATATTGTCATTTCTACATAAGAGCTGAGAAAAAATGAATAAGGCGAATTACTGGATAATGAAAGAAGAAGATACGGATGGTACAACATCGAATTAAGCATTGTGTCAGAGCCAGGCTTGCTGAAAACAAGGACTCGATTCGTAATATACAGATTCAGAAATAATAGTATCTTCATGATTAAAACTGATTGGTTGGTTGGTTGTGTTGCCCTGTTTAACGACCCCCGCCCCCTTTTTGACGTTGTTATTTGGTTAACCCATATAAGGTCAAAATCAAACATAAAGTTAGCGTGCTGCCTCACAGATATAAAAATGGACGGCTGACTTCACCGCGTCAAGATACATAATACTGTAATCGGGCCAACTACTGTAAGTACTGTTCCCATTCATTCACAAGCGCACAGCGGAACACCTGCTAAAGTGCCGATATAATGTTACGGTATGACGCGGCCTGGATTCAAACCTTAGACCCATCAGCTCTGAAGTAAACACCCAAATGTTTGAGCTACACCGTCAGTTACGTGTTTGTATCATAAGTAAAAAGGGAGACTTAATATTATTATTATGTTATGCACATAAACTTACGAAGTGAAACGATTCCCCGCTATACGAGTTTGGAATAACTTTATTAATTCCTGGGATACTCCGAACTATCACGCTATTCAAATGCAATAACAGCACTGCCATTGCGAACGTTTTTTTTTTCTTAATTAAATTTCAGATTATATCGCAAATCGAAATGCAATAGTTTTACTAAGCCGTGCGTGATCAAATTGGATCCGGTATATTTCTATAGATGTATCTAGATATCTTTTCATTCGCCATTGGAGTGTACGGTATTCTTTTCTCACTGTCACTCGAGCTTAATCCCCGTTCATTCTCTCTCTATCTCTCTCTCTCTCTCTCTCTCTCTCTCTCTCTCTCTCTCTCTCTCTCTCTCTCTCACTCTCTCACTCACCACTCTC
>JAUEKZ010012641.1:0-18862 GCA_031471865.1 Melibe leonina | reverse complement strand
GCCAGGTACCCATTTTACTGCTGGGTCGACAGTGGGGTCTTCTGGTCCCGGAAAAAAATTCCGCCTCTGAAGGGGATTGAACCCAGGACCTTCAGCACAACAGTCATATGCTCTACCAACTGAGCTATTGCGCCCCCATTGTTGTCCATGATGTTTTTGTTTGCTTACACTTTTTGAGTGTGTGTAATATAATCTTATTTCATAATATTTAGTATGAAATTGTATTTCCATGCTGTGTATATGAGTACCAATAATTTTAAAAATGACATTTTGATTTGATTGTTGCTTCCAGTGATATGGCCTGCAGTGTTGCTGGAATTACCGCTGATGCCAATGTTCTCACAAATGAACTGAGACTGATTGCACAGAGGTATATTTTGACAGATATTAATTTGATGTGAAAGCATAAAAAAGATATAAGAAATTTGTATGAAAAGTGTCTTTGCAATTTTATTTACAAAAAATTTTTGCAAGTTAAGATTTTCTGACTGAATCATGGAAAAAAAGGATGGTAGTTTTTTTTTATTTCAAAGGCTGGCTGTTCAGTATCCTTTGATGACATGAGGTAAATGAGATATAGAGAGGAACTAGATTTGACAGGTGTAATATTCGCTCCTGCAAATCCATGCTGTCTTTATTGGCAGTCATATAAGCAACAGTAGTAACATTTATCAAGATCTGAAGCAACTCACACTTACAATGTGTTTGTTGCTGATATTTGATAAAAGACATTTTTACGAGCGCCTCTGGTGGTCGCTGTCTCTGTTTCTTCTCTTTTGACTTCACCTGTCAACTTTCTTTTTCCAACTCTCTCTCCAGTGCTCCCTAGCAAGCATACACACACACAACTGTTTTGTATCTGTTAGCTCAGTCTTGGTCCTGCCTGTCGTTCTAACAGATTTATGGTCATCCCCCATGTTTTTGCACTATGGCACCTAACTACAGGGTCACTTGCTATCTAGAAGGACTGAGTATTTTTGTACGCAAAGAAAGGGAGGTAGAAATATCCTGGGTCTCCCTGGACCAGAATAGTTCATGATGTGGGCGGTGGCCATTATCTGGTTGTTTGTCCTGCTTTGTGATTGTTGGAGGTGATTGTTTTCCCCCATATATCATCTCTTTGTCACCTTTTTTGAGAGATATTTTTTTCCTTGTAAATCATCTCTCTGTGAAATGTCCCTGGCAGGGTCAAAGTTTGACTGTTCTTTTAACTAGCCTATCATCTTATTCATCCCTGGGCGTTTATATGACCATAACAGTTGCAAGCGCCCTAAAACTTTCAATAAACAAACAAAAGGTGTAATATTACTATCATAGTTGGCAATTTGTGTTTGCGTACGTGTATGTGTGTGCGTTTGTATGTATGGCTCACATTGGTACGTAACCCATCATGACTCATCCAATGTAACCCAAAAGGATGCAGGATCTAGACATAACAATTCTCTTGCTCTCAAATCAACCCCTGACCCATAGGCTAGGTCTGTGTCTGCCAGCTATTAGTAAGAGAGAGCCCTCATCCTCGTCCTGTCCCCCTTCCCCTCTCTCTCTCTCTCACCCCTACTGAGCAGCGTGCAGTTGTATCTAGTAGGGCTATGTTTACACAAAGGACGACAAGAGTTCTTGCTGAGTGCTATAAGTGACAAGTAACATCTACCTATTGCATTAAGGCAATATAGTATGTGTTTGTAGTATATTGATTATAAAGAAAATAATCTATAAACGTGCTCTGTCCTGAAGTTTGTTTTTATCTGGCCTGGATTTAATCTGGTACTCTGTACACTTTACCTTATTATTTCAAACAGGTATAGTATTCAGTACCAAGAGCCAATCCCATGTGAACAAATGGTGTCTACTCTATGTGACGTCAAACAGGCATACACACAATTTGGAGGTTTGTTGGATAATATTTTTTCGCTTACTCCTTTAAAATCCGCTCTTCAAAAAAAGTAATTATTGCAACTTTTTTTCCCACTTAACTGTCTCTATCAATTTTTATCTTACTAGAAAAATAAGTAGCAATTTGAACAGAGCAAAGGAATATCATGAGGCTCTTTTAAAAAACAAAAACATTCTGGATTTAAATTTTTTGTCCAAAGTGATACATACATAATTTTGCTGCAAATTGAATGAATACATTTTCACTTGCATTAGGCTTAAAACAAATCTTATATTATTTTATGATTTTCTTTAAAAACCTTATGGTTTTTTTTTGTGTATATTACAGGGAAGAGACCTTTCGGTGTGTCTATATTGTACATTGGTTGGGATAAGCATTATGGTTTCCAGCTGTACCAGAGTGATCCCAGTGGAAACTATGGTGGATGGAAAGCAACTTGCATTGGCAATAATAGTGCAGTGAGTAATAGGAAAATCTAATGGATGCTTTTTTAACTCAATGAATCCTAGGGTCAAACATATTCATAATTTCCAGTGTTGAATGAATAAAAGTATATCTTAGAGATTAGATTTGCTAGTTAGATAGATTCTTAACGTAAACATATATACAAGATTTTGTGCAGATTTATTTGAGCTAAAAAATTAATAGCCATAGCTTGTTTAGTTGATTTTCTTTGAGTTCTTGAAAATGCCACAAATTCCTAGAATGAAAGGTAATATTAGGTGACAAAATGGCCAGGGTTGGTTGAGTTATTAAAATACTCACATTTCAATTGGGAAACTCCCAATTTCAAGGCTTGTCTCCCACTCCCCTGACCAAAAGGGTTATTTCCGGACTTCTATGAATTGAAGAGAGGCACTTTTGCTCATGTTTGAATGAATTCTTTATACTTGTAATCAAATTGTAGTATTGGGTGTATGAATGGGTCAAAGTTTTCCAGCTGTAGCTGGTATTTTCAGCAAATCAAAATTTCTGAGCACAGTTTTCTGGCTGATTCAGTGTCTCTCCAGCATGAAAAAAGTCACGGTCGGTATTTTATTTATGAAGTGCAGGGTATAAGTATATGATTAATTATTTAGATAAAGTCCACAGGATGATTTGGAACTCTAATTTTTAAGATAGGAAACAATAACAAAAGTAAATATAGGTTTGCTCACAATTTAAAAACACTTTATTTTCATTCTGAGGAGTAATTTCCTGTTTCCTTCAGCCAGTTCCTTACTATGAAGAGATGATTCGATTCTAATTCTTGTTTAAAGTAAAAATTGCCTCATTTGATTATTTTTCAGAATGCCATATCCCTTTTAAAACAAGAATACAAAGAAGGGGAGACTAACCTTCATACTGCCCTTGATCTCTCCATCAAAGTCCTAAGCAAGACTTTAGACATGACAAAAATTACAGCAGACAAAGGTAGAGTTATTTCTCTTGTTTCATTGGAATTTATGATGTCTTTTTTTTAGATAAATCTGCTATATTCCCTTCAGGCGCCCTTATGAACATAAATCAGGTCCTGTCACACTCTTCTGGCATTCCTCTTTCTGTCTCACAGTATTCATTAATTGTCAGCACCTGTAATAAAGCGAGTTTATAATTCTAAAAAGTTCTCATTACAAGCTACACAATTTCTATATGACTAATTCAATTTTAAAACTGTGACTTTTAATGATACAAACCTGAAAATGTTTTCAATATCAACAAGCCATGCCAATCCTGGGTCTTGTCAGCTCTGCTGTAGATTTACCTACTTTTCCTTTTAAATTTTTCTCCTTAAATGTTTTTATTTTTTTAGCATGCAAATTTTGGGATATTCATCGCTACATATTAACTATTGACCAGACAGCTAGACTGGCTGAAATATTTGCTTACCAAGAATTTGATCTGGAAACAAAAGATATCTCATATGCCAAAAGCCTGAATTTCATATGTCTGTTCACTGAAATCTGATTTGTCTGGTATAAGAACAGATTGAAGATTTTGGTGTCCTTAGCATTGAAAAGGTTAAAAAAAGAGGCTTACTTTTCTGATTTCAAAAAGCACTTTAAAAAAAATAAATAATAATGACCATTCCACTTTTTATCATGATCAGTGGAAATTGCCACTCTGACAAGGAAGGATGGGAAAACTGTCATACGTATTCTACCCGACAAGGAAGTGGAAGTCTTCATTAAGAAATATGAAGAGGAAGAGGCAAGGTTGGAGGCAGAGAAAAAGAAAGAAGCTGATAAAAAGAAAGCTGCAGGTAACCTTGTGTTTCTCTTTCTATCAAATGAGTTTAATAAGAAAAAGAAGTAGCCATGGAAAGAGGTTTTTATTGGGATACATTGTAGTGACATGATCTCCTTCAAGTGATTAATGTATCTAAAGCTAATGTTAAGGAGTTAGTGTGAACTTGAAAAAAGCCCAGAATAGATGTAGATTCATCAAAAAGCTGGTTATTTCCTGCTGTTCTCTGCTTTATCTTGATCTCTGTCATTCTTTTTATACAGACACACCCACATGATTTCAGACACATGTACTCACTGTTTATGTTTTGTACTCTATCTTGATATGTGCCCACTCTCTTATACACACACATGTCACATAACACTCACTGTATGATGCATGCTCACTCACATACACATACACACACACACACACACTTTGACATGCACACAAACTCACACATGATATTGCTTATGTGATTCAAACGCATTCATTCGCTCTCTTTTACTCATACACATTCTCTTTTATCAATCACATTTTATCTTTCTTCAACATTCTTTTCTTATCAACCTTGTCATAACTTTTATATTTTTTTAAACTGTAGCCTGGTGCAATTTTCTAATCTAGTTTTATCCTTCTCTTTCAGAAAAAGCAAGTGGAAAGTGATCCTCGTCATGTGCATTGTACAAGCAAAGGAATTATTGTTGGTTCTTGTCTGTGAAACAGTTGTAACATGATTTCATTGTTCTTTTTCCCGTGCCTGTCTGAAAAATTGTGTAATGACTTCTCATTGGTGTGCATGATGGCTGCTAGACTAAGAGTGATTGTGAGAGTGTTAAGGAAGTATGAGTCGTGTGTTGGTTATTTCTGAATTCATGATTTAAAAATTCTGGAAAAGAATAATGATAATAAAAACACCAAAAAAACCCCAGATATTATTGTTTGTTCTTTAGCGCTTATTATTAATGTCAAAGAAAGGTTACTTTGAAAAACAAGCAAAACCATTGAGACAAGTATAAAAGACTTAATGATTACTCTCTCTCTCTCTTCTCTCTCTCTCTCACACACACACACACACACACACACACACACACACACACACACACACACACACACATCTGAGGTGGTTGGTGGGATTCATTGACTTGTTGCTTTTTTTTGTTTTAACTCTCTGTACTTTCTTCTCTCCCTTCTCTGCCCTATGTGTCAGTGTCATGTCTGCATACCAGTAATCATCCCCTATGTAATTGATGTGGTGCTAAGTATGGGGCCTTAACCCTTTTCTTTGTGCCTTTGAGAGGTGTTTTTTTTTCACTGTAAATCACCTCTTTGTCACCTTTTTGAGAGATGATATTTTTTTCGTTGTAAATCATCTCTCTGTGAAATGTCCCTGGCAGGGTCAAAATCTGGCTGTTCCTTTAACTTTAACAAGCCTATCATCTTACTTACCTCTGGGCGCTTATAAAACCATAGCCGTTGCAAGCGCCCTAAAACTCTCAATAAAGATTGTCCCATTAGAAAGTTAGAATTAACACATTTTTTAAATAAAAGTAAAAGGCAGACATGCAGAATAAAGTTCAGATAAGTATACATGTATTTGTTTACTCTCTCTCTCTCTCTCTCTCTCTCTCTCTCTCTCTCTCTCTCTGTGGGCGATGAGGGGTGCTTCTTATGTTTCTTCTCCTTTGGCTTTACCTATGTACCCACTTTTTCCAGCACTCTCTTCAGTGCACTCTTCAAAAAAGCATATACACACAGCTGTTTTGTATCTGTTAGCTCTGTCTTGACCCTGCCTTTCGTTCTGACATACTTGTGGTCATCCCCCGTGTTTTACGCTTGGTACTACCTACCGGGTCACTTGCTATCTAGAGGGACATTACCTTTGTACACAAAGGGCGGTAAAATATCTTGGATCTCTCTCGACCAGAAGGCACTACCTATGTGGTAGCCATCATCTGTCTGTGTGTCTTTCCTTTGTGTTTGTGAGAGGTGGTTTTTATTCATTGTAGTAACTCAACTCCGTCACATTTTTTGAGAGTTCATATTTTTTTCGTTGTAAATAATCTCCTTCTGAAACGTCCCTGGCAGGGTCAAGGTATTACTGCTCTTTTAACAAGCCTGTCCTCTTACTTACCCCTGAACGCCGATATGACCATATCAGTTGAAAGCGCCCTAAAATGTCAATAAGCAAACAATCTCTCTCTCCCCCCCAGCATTTTTAAATATGTACTTTCTTTTGTCGTTCAGTATATTCTATTTCTAAGTGTTTGTCATCATTGCTGAATTCTCTCACCTATCCCTTTGGCAATGGTTGAACCTTGACAGTGACTCGTGACATAATCAGTCCAGCACTAGCACAGTGTGACACGAATTGTCAAATCACTCCTACTCCACACAAGCCGCCTCCTTACGTATTCACGTCGGATGACTCATGCATAAGGATTTTATCAGGATATCAAAATGCGAGGCGACTAAACACTTCAAAATTATGTTTCTCGTTGATGGCTGATTTTGATTGATAAAGGTGGGTTGTTTTGTTGTTGTATTTTTATTGGAGGGGGGAGGGGGGTCAATGTTCTCTTCTATCAAATGTTGTTGTTTTTATGGTAATCCATGGCTATTTATTGCACTGTTGCCCATCATTCATTCATTGTGCTGCATGACTATTATATTCTTAAAGGGGTTACCTTGGGAAATCCCTAGACATGATTCTTAAAGGGGTTACCTATGGAAATCCCTAGACATGCACATGTTTTGACAATAGCGGGTGATTGTAAGCCGGCCTCCATTATATTTTACCGGATTTTAAACAAAAGCAATATAGACAACTGGATCTTAAGAAACGGCTTTAGCAAAGACCGTAATGGATGTAAAACTTTTTTTTATTTTTTATATAAGCTCGCTATGTTATGGTATATTTTATTCATTCATGAATTAATTCATTTATTTATTTACTTTAGATTTATTTTCGTCATCTTGTACTTCGCGTTATGGGGTACCTACGTATTAGGAGGGGGTCCCTGGTTGGCTGTTCTGTCTTTTGTCTGTCACTGTCAACAAAAACCTTGTATTAGGCTTTATCCTTATTGGTTCTGTCCAGTCCTGTGTATTTGTTAGCATATGAATGGTCATCTCCCAGAATGTCAGAATGTCACACTCGTGGTACGTAACTACACACTACACTGTTACCTGCAATCCAGTCGAACTGAGTACTCGAGTAGGCATAGGGTAATAATAGTAATGATTACACATCACGTAGGTGGGTGCCATTGTTTGTGCGGATTGCTTTTTAATTCTAGGGAGATCATGTCATAGTTTTTGTTTTTAACTCTGAATTGTCTCTTTCGCAGTCGTATTTTCTTCATTCTTTTTTTGTATACACTTTTATTTTGTGTGTGTAAACTTCTCCGCCATGTCTCCCATGATCTACTCCTACCTCTCACTCCCTGTGGACTCCAGTTCAGCGACTGTTTTGCGATGTTACCTCTGGCCTTTCTGAGAGTGTGCCCTATCCATCGCTATATCCTGAGTCATATTTCCATCTCTATATTTTCTTGGCCAGTCCTTGCCCACAACACTTTATTACTTATCATGTCCTGCCAATTTATGTTCAAAATTTTCCTCAAACAGCTCTTAATGAAAGTATGGACTTTATTTAGTACAGTTTTGGTTGTTTTCCAAGTTTCGCATCCATAGAGGAGCACGGATTTGATATTTGAATTAAAAAGTCGAATATTGGCGCGTTGTGAAATGTTACTTGCCCTCCAGATCTTTGATAATTGAATGAATGTTGTCCTTGCCTTGGCAGTTCTTGCTTTCATGTCTGCTTCTGTTCCACCTTCGGCATCTATGACGCTTCCAAGGCATGTGAAGGAATCCACTTCTTCAAGAGGTGTGTCTTCTACTGTCACAACAGTGCTTGAAATATTTCCTAGCTTCACTACTTTCGACTTTCCCAGATGTATACGTAGGCCAACACTATTGGATGGGTTATGATATGAAGTTCCTTTGTCTTTTCTTGCATCTGGGTACATATATGTACTGAGAGAGCAGAGCAAGGTCATCGTCATAATCCAAGTCGTCCAGTTGTTGCCAAGGGGTCCATTGTATTCCATTGCGTTTGCCTGGTGGCTTCTTTCATGACCCAGTCAATTGCCAATATAAATAGAAACCGTGAGAGCAAGCATCCTTATCGAACTCCTGTCTGTACCTGAAATGGCTCTGAGAGTTGTCCTTCATGGAAGACTTAGCAGCTTGTTCCATTCTAGGTAGCCTTCACAAGCTTGACGATTTTGTCAGGTATTCCATTATGTCGCTTGAGTCTCCACATCGTTTCTCTGTTCACGTTGTCAAAAACCTTTTCGTAGTAAATGAAAGGTGGTGAATATAAGATATTTAATAATAGATATAAAATTGTCATTAAACATTATTCCCTCATCACTAGAATAGTGAAAATATGGAATAATTTACAATTGGAATCTAAAAATGCATCCATCTGGACACTTTAAAGGTTGTGATTGATAAAAAACTTGTGATTTGGGTTTATGTTTATGACTAACAATTTTGAACCTGCGGATTTGCAATTATTCTTTTTTTCAATATCATTACTTTTTTTGTTTGTTTCATTAACAGTCACAATATAATGCTTTTTATTTTGTTTGAATTGTTACTATTTGAACTGTGATACTTTTCCCATGGGCTTTTGAAGGCATCCAGCCATAACCCATTCACCGCGAGGTCTGATTCTAACCCTACTGAAGGGTGAAAAATATTGAAAATGTACGTGATCTTATACCAGATAAATCAGATTTTAGTGAACTGACATATGCCAAAAGCCTGTTTATCATCAGTTTACTGAAATCTGATTTATCTGGTATAAGAACAGGTAAGTTTTGAGGATTTTGGTGACCTTAGCAGTGAAAGGGTTAATGCTCTGTGAACATGATAACATAACAGGAGGTTGGTTCGACTAAGTTGTCAGTAGACGGATTTGCTGTTAATAGAGAGAGAGGGGGGGGGGGGGAGAGAGAGAGAGAGAGAGAGAGAGAGAGAGATATAGATAGATAGAGATAGAGAGAGAGAAGGATAGTTTTGGTTTGCTCTGTATTCAGGTGTGTTTGTACAATTTGCTGTCTTAACAACACGTCTACATAATAATTTGGTAGTCTAACGGTGCACGAAAGGAAATATGTACCAAATTTTAAAAAGACACACCAAGTAAAAATCTCATATTAATATTAACATAATTTATTTGTTTTTGTTGACAAAGTCATACAATATCTACCAATACAATTTAACGACGGTACAAGAGAATGTGTCATCATATAAACTCGTTAGAGTTAGACTAAGAAAAAGTAATTTTTTTCTGTCGGCGCCGTAGCTTAATTGGTAGACAATCCGCTTCAGAACCGGTAAGACGAGGTTTCAAGCCACATCATATCTAAGACATTAGTTGAAAGCGACAATTTTGCAGCTGTTCCGCCAGGCGCTCGGCATCATGGCTTAGACTGGTTGGCCCAGTATCAGTATACTGTGACCGGTTGAACTCTTTAAGTAGCCCTCCCTTCATTTCTGTGTGGCAGCTTGTCTCAGCCTTCAATGTAACCTAAATTATGATTAAAAACGATGTCGTTAAAAAGCCAACAACACACCAACCAAGGTTTTTTCTCCTGAGATGAGCAGTGTAAGAAATTAGGTTATTTGCAAAAATAAAACAGCACCTTAAAAAATCAAGCCGACGAGGAAACAAAATCCTTTCTTTATATTGTATTTCGTGGTAAAAGGAAACTGATTGAAATGGAAGAAAAGAAAGAAAGAAAAAGAGGTAAATTGAGGGCAGCTGGAAGAAGACCAGGCAAGTCTGTAGTAATCCAATCCCTCACCTCCCCTACCCTTATCCTTTCACCAGACAAACATTCCCTTTACTTCTTCGTATGCCGATCTACCTGCCCATTCAACCTTCTGTACAGTACACTTTTCAAACCCAAACTACAGATTTCGACGTTCAACTTTCAATTGCACCAGACACCTAACCAAACTGGAGAGCTCTTCTTCTGTTTCTATGTACTCCTTTGGCTTCACCTATCATCATCTTACTTTTTCCAGCACTCTCTCTCTCTTTCTCTCTATCGATATAGTGCTCTCTTTAAAAAACATGAATACACACAGTGCATATTATTTCAACATCATCTAGTATTTCACAAATTTAAGCGCGAAAACGTTTTTTTCTTCTTCTTCTTAAATAAGTTTTATGTTAATTTCTTTTGCAGTTGCCAAATTGAATTTCCTTTCCTTTTCTTTTCTTCTTTTTATTTGACAGAACTGACCATCCATGATATAGATCCTTTGCATTTGGCGCCATGATCACATCATGCTTTCAATCTGACAGCACCAGAAAGTTAACACAATGAAATTATCCGCCTAGCTGTCCCAAAAAATCGTAACGATTTTTACTCGTAACGAATAAATGAATAAATAGACAAATAAAGAGATAGATAAATTGATACATAAATCAAATAAAAAAATTAAAAAAAAGAAGCCAACAAAAATCTGTACATAAGAAACAAAAAACAGTTTAGAATACATATTGGTTAAACGCATACACTAAAATAATTTATTAACCCTTTCACTTCAACTCAATATTTGCCTGTTCTTATACCGGATAAATCAGATTTAAGTGAACTGACATATTATGTCTTCAGGCTTTTGGCATTTGTCTGTTTACTGAAATCTGATTTATCTGGTATAAAAACACGTAAATTATTGAGATTTAGCATATTTCAGATGGGTTAGAATCAGAGTTGGCTTTGAAAGGGTTAATTCGATCCATCCCTCCTGCATTTCTCAGGTGGAGAAATGTACCACAGGTGGGTAATCCAGAGTTCTCCGCCCTCTTCATCTCCAGGTGGTCCCACCAGAGATACGTAGCTGCAGCACATATGCCTGCAACCAGATAGGGATTGGACATCTTCAATAAAACTAAAAAAGAGAAGAAAAAATGCTCATGTGCATATTATGGGGATAGCAAAATCGCTACTTATTATAATTACAATCAGTAATCAGTAATTTAAAAATGACATGAATATAACACTTATTTGGCGCATATATCCCAGAATGCCGTGTGCTCCTATTACGTGCATTCTTGGTGAAGATTTGTGGGGAGGCTGCCTGGGATGGACTCTGGCGGGTCGGTTCAGACGTCAGAGTGGAAGGCCTTGACGACTGAGGTCGTTCACTCCCATAGCGCGGCGCAAGCGCCACAACACGACCTTCCTAAGTTTAACTTGGACTTGAACCCTTTCCCCCCAACCTACTTTCACTGGTCTCATTCTCGTCTCCGTACATGGGTAATAGTATAGCAGTCTAGATACATTCACACATAAGTTGCAGCCTCTCTCAATTTTGAGGAGGCCAAAAAATCCGTCTATCTATGACATCAAATAAAAATGATAAAGAAATATTGTTTTGTCTAGGTTAAATGTTTCGTGTTGTAATTTTAGTGAATCTAGTTTATTATGTTAGAAAGTGCATTCATTATTGATTAACTTTCTGTGACACCTTGAAATTGTACATAAAATAATAATGATAGCAATGGTAATAATAATAATAATATTAATAATAATGATAATAATAATAATAATAATAATAGTAAGAATTATGTCAACGAAAGTTATTTATAGTGCGTCTTTTCGATTAAAGAACAGCTTAAAGCTCTTATTATATCCCATATATCCCTGAATGCTGTGCGCTTTGCAAACAGCATCTCTGGTACTGGTAGACAACTGGAACATAGTGCAAAGACAGGCTAAGCTGTCTGTCAGGTGCAACACAGTATTCCGCCTTGCGACAATGTTGTCACAGCCATGGACCCTTGACTTTAACGTCTATCTCCGATAGGACCGTGTCTGCCTCACTTCTGGCACCAGAAACTCCCAAGTGGAAAGCACTCAGCTTTACCACAATGCTTTATTGACAATTAGTATAGGTAAGTACGGCTCAACTTGAGATATTCACACACTATGGTACTCTCTATAGTAAATTGTTCAATAAGTAAATCAATCGATATCTCATTTTTCTTCACAATCTGTATCCCTGTAGACTGTAGACGCGACGTATGTTTTATATATATATATACATTTTTCCCCCCAGTAACTGTGAATGATGTCATCAAAATCTGACATCTTGTTATCACTTCACATTATGGTCTCCAGACAGATTCAGATACGACGTTTGAGTAACGAGAAGTCTTGTTTGTAGACATATTTCCAGGACCTGTTCAAACCGTTTGATCTTCCCATAGAGATAACTTATCCAATTCGAATGGAAGTAAAAGATCAATACCCTTGAGCCCCACGCCAATTCTCGTTCAGATTTGGCAGACACTCCCCCTTCGTCGACAGACTTTCTTTGAACTCGCTCCAAAAGCACTCAAACCTTGTTGATTTAAATTAAGTCAATTAGACTGAATTTTTTCTGAACGGAAATGCGAATAGGAGGAGGAGATAAGTAGCTTGGTTAACCTTTTAATCGTATCTCATCTTGCTCTAAAAGATAATACGCGAGAACAAACTGATTCACAAGGAATAGAGGCAAAGGGTAATTCGAGAAAACAGAAGCCGGATAAATATGTTTACTTTTCTACCAACCTGGGAGGGAATTTCAACTGGCTACATGGATGCGTTGAAAGGGAGAGGCTGAGAACTTAAGACTAAAACCGCATTATTGTTTTTATTCTGGTAAGCAAATTGGATCATGACTATTTTCTCTTCGCTCCACTCCCCACGCCCCAATTCCCCACGCCCCAATTCCCCAAGCCCCCAACCTCCACGCCCATATGCCCCGTATGCCCCCACGCCCCTACGCCCCCAACCTCCACGCCCATATGCCCTGTATGCCCCTACGCCCCCAAGCCCCCACGCCCGTATGTCACGTACACCCCCAAGCCCCCAAGCCCCCACGCCCCCACTCAACTTATAAAAGACATGACTCCCACTCCCAATTTGACTGTTTACACGAATGAAACTGTAGCAGACGGCGCACCGCTGAGTTCTAACCTGCAGTTGTCATTTGTAGACAGTTTCAATGACAGAGTATGATCAATGCGTTTTGTCTCATGGATTAGCCTTTTATTGCGAAATGTATTATTGCTAATGATATGAAATCCTATCTGCCTGAGTTCATTAAGGTCTATTATGTTCCGTTCATGACTGCATTACATGAAATTCTTTCTTTACAAAATAGCGATTCGGGATAACCTGCAAGAACTTTATGTAAAGAAGGCAGAAAAGAAAGAATCGCATACTTTACTAGCAATAAATAAATTTGTTTAAGTCGTCAGGTCGACAGTATTATATTCCATCTATCTAGATAATAAAAGTGGTTTCGTTCCCAGTTATTTGGATACAAGCGCAGTCCTGTTCTAGATAAAAATAAGACTTCTATAATTCGTTAAATTATACGGGTGTTGTATTTCAATAACATTGACGGTGAAACTTCTTTTTCATGAGCCTTCCAAATCTCTTTTCTTTATGGTCCCAGCAAGACGCCTAATTGCTCAGACTGCACAGTCATGCCTTTATCATCTTTTCATTATAAACATCGATACACATTGATGGCGGTGATAACACAATGCACAAAGTACGTGTTCACTCTCCAACCCCGATCAAGCCTCCTTCTACCAGGCAGAGAATGTGAAAAGGGAAAAGCTTATTACAGCATGTAAGCTACATTCTTGGTAAAAGATGAAAAGGAACCAATCGCTTACACCGTGGAAGGGATCAAAGAAACCAATCACCGATACACCGCCAGGTAAATTCAATCGCGGGAGCCCATTCTCTTAAGCCTGGGACTTACCTGGCTGAAATAACAACAGAAGCTTTTTAGTTCGACATGCTGACCATTCATTTGATGTACTCTCTCTCTCCCTCTCTCTCTCTCTCTCTCTCTCTCTCTCTCTCTCGTCCACATCTCTCTTTCTCTCTATTCCATGCTGTATCACTCCCTTACAAACGAGCGCGCACTTACCCACTCACTCATTCACTCACTCACTCACTCTAAAATACACATTCACATAACACACATACAAATACACCCATACACGCGCGCACACGGCGCACGCTTTAGGCAGGTTTAGGCAGAGGCGGTGGTTAAAACACCATTGCTGATAATGATAAAATAAATAATCTACGAGTCTTATTCTGCATAGTTCTTTAGATATGACTTTACAACAAATAGGCACGTTTTGAAACCTATAAGCAACGAACATTGATATGGTTAAGCATTACCCGGTATCTACATAGATACTCAAAGTCGGCGGGCGAAAAAATAGAGAACATCCAAGGACACGTAACTAATATGTCTGTATTCCCCAATTTTTTCACAGATTTCACCTGGAAATTAAATTTGCTCTTATTTTAAAATAAGAATAGAAAGAGAGAGAGAGAGAGAGAGAGAGAGAGAGAGAGAGAGAGAGAGCGTGGGAAAGAGAGGGAGAGTTGATTGGCAGAGATAAGGTGAGGTAGAGGCTTGACCAAAGTAATAGAGTAGTTAAACAATAACTAAATAAAACAAACAAACGAGATGATAGTGTTAAGTAGTGGGACCGGGTGTGTAGTAGGCAGTATTAGATGGCATGGCTTACCCTGGTGGTAGTCTAACTGTCTGCCTGCCTGACTGACTGACTGACTGACTGCCTCACAATCACAGAACACGAGAGCGGGGTAAAGCGGAGCAGCTCTTAATAAGATGGGCGGATCGTTTGTCGGTGACAAAGCATCGCTTCCTTTGAAGTGATTGATTCGACTGCTCGATCTGTTGGTGTTGTTAACTTAGCATCGGTGGGTGCCCCACGTAGGTGGAGTGTACGCTGTAACTGAAGCCGTCGCTTGACTGTCTCTTCTTGTTGTATGTGGTGTAGTTGTTGTGTCTGGAAAGGTAAGGTTGGGGGGTGGGATACGAAACTAAGGTAGTAAAAAATGGAAAATTTGCGGCTAGGTAGAGAAGGTTTCAGTACAGGTGCAAGGTGGTGTGCGGATAGAGATTTACCGGCACTGACAGATTTGTAATAATAGTATATATGTGAATATGTAAAGTAATAAAAAGCAAATAGACGTCACGGTAAAAATGTTTATCTCCCGAATAATTCTTATAGACCATTACTCCTATTTCATGTGCGTGTAAAACTGCTATTTTTTCTTGTGCGCTTGTGAAACTTAATCATCTTACATTTCCCTTTCTAGTTGACCGTTGAACTAAACCTTTTAGAGTTTGGAAAAAAATATGGATGAGGAAAATCGGAATAGGAGCAGTAAAAAAGAAACCAACATAATATATATGTGGCAAAAGAATCAAATAATAAAAAAAGCCCCGATTAAAAAGCAACTAATTAAATGGCTTTTATCCTTTACTGTATAAAACATTAAAAGCACATGACATGAACGTGTCTAATATAACGAATGTCAATTTTTGCATATCGCTTTCAACTCTCATGATCTAATTTGACCAGCAGGTACATTGACGGTAAGCTACAAGACTAAAAAAAGTTGAACTATATTGAACTTGGGGTTTGTGTGTGTGTGTGTGTGTTGTTGTTGGGGGCGCTGTCACGTAAAATATGTCCACGACAGATTCATATAGATACAGAAATGGAGTAAAAGCGAGCGAGGGAATGAATGAACGAGAGAGAGAGAGAGAGAGAGAGAGAGAGAGAGAGAGAGAGAGAGTAATCAATGAATCAAACGAACATGCCCAGTTTACTTTGGAATTCGTTTTCATTTCTTAAGTAGTCTAGACTAGAGTTAGTTAGGAAGAGTTGGTAGGAAGAAAGGTGAAAGTAGCGGAGGTTAAAAAAAAGGTTTCTAGCCCGCCCACCGAAGGCCTCTTTCTTCCCCCTGCCTCTCTTTCTCATTGGATCACTCGCTCCTTCTCGTGTTCGCGTGCACGTTGGTATCAACAGGTGGTGCGCGAGTGCTTTCAATTTAATTGCATATTATCTATGGAAAGCATCTGAGTGCATGTTAAGGTTTCACAGTGAGGAAAAAAATGATTATAAATATCCTTTGAAGTGCCCGACGGAATGTGAACTTTATCGCTGATTAAAACATGTTTGTTTACTTTGGAGATAAGGCTTTATTTTGTGACGTGTTGTTGGGATAAATATCTCACCAGGGCTGGGGTTTGAGCCACCGCTTGTTTCTTTTCTCCTCCGTAGCAATGTTATCGTTGTTATTGTTGCTGTTGTTGGTTGACGTTAATTTGCATGGGCTGTTTCATCAGGTTTCTCCACAGTTTCAGATACTCGGCTCTTTGTTATCGATCACTATCATTGCTGTAATCATACATTGCCGCCGGCATAGTATCATCATCATCATGTACTAATATCATAAAGTTTTTTTGTTGTTCTTTTTCTTCTTCTTCTTCTTCTTCTTCCTCTTCTTCTTTTTCTTCTACTACTCCTCCTCTTCATTCTTCTTCTCCTTTCGCCCGCTCCTCCTCCTCTTTTTCTTCTCCTTGTTCTTCCTTTTCTTCTTCTTCTTCTCCTTTCGCCCGCTCCTTCTCCTCTTTTTCTTCTCCTTGTTCTTCCTTTTCTTCTTCTTCTTCTTCTTCTTCTTCTTCTTCTTTTTCTTCTTCCTCTTCTTCCTCTTCTTCCTCTTCTTCTTCTTCTTCCTCATCTTCTTCTACCTTCTCTTCCGCCTCCTCCTTTCGCTCCTCCTCGTCTTCAACCCTTCCCCTTCATTTATTTTCATCTTGTCATCTTTTTTATTCTTTCTTTCCTCTACCCCTCCATTAAATATCTAAGTAACAAAAATATTGTTGTTATGAATTCACAATCTCCTCTAATCACCCTAACACCCTTCTAGCATTGTTGTAATTCCTTTACAGTAAATTTGATCTCAAACTAATTCTTGTCGAATAAGGCGTTTCTACCATCTTGGAAAACTAGTATTATAAGATTTTCTTGATGGACTTATCAAAGTATTGGTTCGTTAAAAACTCACCCGTGAGTGAATGTGTTATTCTTTAAAAGCTTTTCATGATGTAACCAGATCCTTTTCTGTAATCGTATTATCATTTCAAGGTTTTTAGCGATTGATGAAAGCAACAAACCCAACAACTGTTTTTAGGTTTGCTGTCTTCAAGTAAATGCACAACCTGAGTGAATACTGAATATCGTTCATAGTGCCCGATATTATGTAAATTAACGCACCTCTCCTCATGTTTCAACGATACTTAACTTGGACGAACAGTAAATGCATAATTAGTGGTGTTGATATTCATTATACAAGGAAGTGCTAGATAACTGAAAGTAAAATGACTTTTCCAGTAAATGTGATGTTGAGGATTATTCAGTCTTTGCAAGCTTGTTTTATGTGGTCCAAACTAAACATGGTGGTGCTTTCGATGCTCATTTTGACGTTGGTGGCGGAAGTATCGCTCAGCCTAAAGTGCCCGCCTTGTACAAAGATACACTGCTCACCGAGAAAAGCCTCGAGGTTAAATTGCAAGGGCGGAATAACCACAGGTAAGAGTTTATTTTTGCCATTACCCATAAAAGATATAGTTAGTTAATTAGACATTTAGAGAGACAGAGAGACATATGGATAGATAGAAAGAAAGATAAATAGATAGGTATGTAGATCTTTAGAAAGATATATAAATAGATACGTATATAATTTATAGGTAGATAGATAGATGGATAGATAGGTATATAGATTGAAAGTTATATATATATATATATATATATATATATATATATATATATCCATCTATCTATCTACCTATATATATAGATAGATAGATAGATGGATAGATAGATAGATAGGTTGACATTATTATCAAAATACGGAATCAACTATGGCAGCCAAGTGTAAACGTTAATGGCTACACGTAAGGGAGAGAAGTGTAAGCTTTAACCAAGACATGACAGAGCGTAGAGATAGTTTTATCACAGGTAGGACATCAGCTGTCTCAGGCGAGTGCAGTCTGAATCCAGCTCCACACAGATAGAATCACAGAGTGGTAGGGATTAAAATAAGTGCACTGGGAGAGGGCGTATCTTCCCCTTCAGGAACCAGAATCGGAGCCGTGACGTCCACACCCCAACAGTTCCGGAGCCGATATCAGGCATCTGCCCTGATTCATCCTGGAAGTCTTTGAGCCGACTCGGTCAGGGAGTCAGAGATGCGCCCAGGGCTTGGTTATTTATCTGTGGACGATCACATGATCCAGACCATTCTTGGAGAGTAAATTATTGTCGTGCCAGCAAGATATTGCTGTAAACCTTTTTTTGAGACAGTAAGAGTAGGCGAAAGAATGGCCCCAGATAGAGATATGACCAGCCCTTTCGCGTTTTTGTGAGACAACAAAAGTACTTTCTGTCTACATAAAAATTGACTTTGTTTTTAGTAAACTCTGGCCTTCTGTCCCCTGGAAGCGCGGTGATCGAACTTATAGTGACACAATCAGGTCCACTTTAGTTTTGCCGTGAGCAAGGTTGCTCTAATCGCTTCACTTTGATAAGTAAAGTGAGTCCCATACTCAATACCTGAGTGTCGGGGATTTGGAGTACAGTTCTGATTGTACCAGGCATACGGCATGGTGTGGTAGGTTGTCATTGCTTTCCACGTACAGTCCTGATTGTACCAGGCATACGGCATGGTGTGGTAGGTTGTCATTGCTTTCCACGTACAGTCCTGATTGTACCAGGCATACGGCATGGTGTGGTAGGTTGTCATTGCTTTCCACGTACAGTCCTGATTGTAC
>JAUEKZ010012530.1:8097-18862 GCA_031471865.1 Melibe leonina | reverse complement strand
CCCCCCCCCCCCCCCCCCCCCCCCCCCCCCCCCCCCCCCCCCCCCCCCCCCCCCCCCCCCCCCACACTCCTGGGTATGTAACCAAGCCAAAATGTAATGAATCTGCACTAAAGGTGACAAAATAAAGGCTGTCTCGCCCAACCTTCAGTGACGGGTTGAGCGGTTCCATATTCCATACGGACGACGGGGATGAAAGGATGCCTGGCCTGGGTAGATGGATACTTTGATGGGTGGATGGATGGATGGATGGATGGATGGATGGATTGATGGATGGATTGATGGATGGATAGATAGATTGATGGGCGACTTTGTAGATAGGAGTAATCGATATCTAGCTTGAAGAATGGACAAATGGACTCACATGCATGGTGGAGGAGTAGACGGACGGGGATTGGGGGTTCACGTGTGGGTGGCGATTGATACATACTATATATTTGTATTATTCATCACGTGGGTAGGCATACGGTACATCGATGATGGAACGGGATCGAGTTATAAGTGCGTAAAGCTGGATTAAACGATGTCGGATTAAACGTCATTGATTGTATTCTTATCGTGTCCCTCCTCTGTAGGGTATTCATTATGAAATGATTTCTCAATCGCGTCCTGCCTTGTGCTTTGTACGGTGACTATCACACACCAATATGTTATAGTCTGGCTTCAACCCCACCCTCTCCCATCTCTCTCTCTCTGCCATCTCTTTCTCTCCCCTCTCTCTCCCATCTTTCTCCCCTTCCCCCCTCTCTCTCTCCCATCTCTCCCCTCCCCCTCTCTTTCTCCCCCTCTCTCTCCCCCTCTCTCTCTCTCCCATCTCTTTCTCCCATCTCTCCCATATCTTTACCCCTCTCTCATAGCCTAGTTGTGTGCCACCATCCCCCCTCCCCTCCCCTCCCCTCCCCTCCCCCCATCTCTACCTGATTGTCCCATGACGTCATCACCAGGCATTATCCGCCCATTTGTGTGTTGCTATCGGCCCATCAATCTCCGATATGAGATGTGGAAAAGGACATCCAAGACAGTGCTGCTCCGATACAAATAGACGACCAAAGGGAAATAAAAGACCTCCTCGATGGAAAAATTGAAACAGATAAGAAACGCAAACCTTACTCCACACACTAGCGACGACAGCGTTCGATAAAGTCGGAATGAATATTTGTCCAGAGCCCATCCAATCACTTCCCGATTGATATCAAAGGCACGGCCACGATTAATTTCCAGGTAAAAGAGTTCTAGTGGCTGCAGGAAGACGTGTGGCGATTGGTTATTGTTGTTGTTGCTGCTGCAGATGTGCGTGAAGGCGACGATCACCTGATTGAATCATAAATCGCCAAGGTGGGGCCGCGTGCCGTGCCATTAATCCTTTGTCTTTCTGGAGAAAATGAGATCTAGGCCGGCACGGGACGCCATGATAAATAGTAGCCATATTGACAGCTTAATGTGAAAGCCTGGCCTTGTTTTTCGCCCAGGATCTTCGCTTCTTATCGGCATCATTGACGCTGGGCCTCCTCTCTAACGGTAAACTTTATTGCCATGGGAGTTGAAGTAGCTTGGGAACAATGGGCAAGAAAGCGGGGTAACTCCTGTCTGCTTTGATGAATACGTGGAGCTCGTGACAATATGCGACTGTCCTTCATTGTCTTTTCCTGCTGTCTTTCTTTTCTCATTTCCTGTCTAGATACTCCTTTTGTTTGTGTTTACTTTATAAACCGTTTTCGTCTTCACATGGATTTTCTCGGTGAGATAAATTTTTATTCTTTTTGTTTAAATTTAAACTCTAACTCATCATTGTCTTTGTTTTTGCCTAATCAAATCAATCAGATTCATTTGGATAATTATGACCGTGACCCGCCACTAAAACGGCCGTTTCCATCTGAGGAATCAAGATCAACATGATCAATTCTTCGTTATCGTCAGGCAGTCGTTTCTGGATCGATACCTGCTGATCCTGCCTGGACTGTCGTCTGCTTCTGTTTCCGTGTATGTTTATATAAGGGGGGGGGGGCGCATAGATCAGTTGGTAGAGCATCAGACTGTTGTGCTGAAGGTCCCGTGTTCAATCCCCTTCAGAGGCAGAATTTTTTTCCGGGACCAGGAAACCCCAATGTCGACCCAGCAGTGAAATGGGTACCCGGCCTTCCATACAGCAGTGTCTTTGTCCCGCAAACAAATTATAACACGCCTAACAGGCGCTTGTCTTGTCCTACGTGTTTCAATGTTTGCTGTTGGCCGGGGAAAGTAAAAAGTGTAAAGCACGATGAGCACTCGTGGATATCAGCGTTATATAAGCCTCCACTTTAGACAACCAACCTATCTGCTGTGTGAATCCCTTTTTATGCATATGGAGAAATGATGATATGTATGTGTCTTCCTATATTATACCTTCTAACATCTGTCTGTGTGTCTCCTAATGTATTAGCATAGGATTATAACTTATAGCCACTCATAACAGCGAAGTATCTGTAACTCTTATACTCAATACTTAATGATGATAAAAGTAAACGTATTAATAACAATGTGAATGATAAGGGTTCATGAAAATAAATAATGATAATTAACAATTATCAATATTTATCAGTATTATTATGATTATTATTATCATTTGATAATAATAATAATGATAATAATAATGATGATGATGATGATGATGATAATGCTGATGATGATGATAATGATGACGCAGAATATTATAGATTATGAATACAGAAGAGACAATTCTTAAATTTCTTTGTGAAAATGTCTAATAAAAGACAAATGTAGGTTATCCTACTATCATTATAGCTATAGAGCTTTTAGTACATGGTTTGAGTCGTCCACCGAGAACAATTAGGGGGAAGATACGGTCTAAGGGAAATAACCCAAAGATTAATCAAAGAAATATATAAGAATATCATGGGTTATCTCCTTTAGTTGAAAACACGAAAAATCATTGGGCTGTATCATTCGCCGTAAAACACAAAACAACACGAATCGCATCGACACTAGAATTTATTCATTATAATTTCTGTAATATCTATTCAAAATTAAAAACTACGAAATTTAATAATTTTTGCTTTTGTTTACACATGTAGTGCGGAATGATTGTGGTGAAATAAGCCGATTATTGTAAAAGCTAGAACGAATAAAATTATGGATAAATATCTAGATTGCACTGGGAAGTAATGTGAACTGATGAGAAAATCAAAAGATTCCAAGTTATCTTATCTGATTCAGACAAAATATTAATTAATTCGAGCCTCATACTGATCGAGGTTGTTGTCGTGAAATGTAATATTTATTAAAGATATCTTCTGAACATCATTATTTGTTTCGAGTTTCGTTTCGTTATTTTATTCTACTAAAGAAGGTAAATAATTGGGAATTTGGTGTACAATGAATAAACTCAAGACTTCTGCTGAAATGGAAATCAGACAGGAAAATTTCTGGGAGTAAAAGTTGAGATTCCTAAGTTTCTACCTTGATGAATTTGTATCATATTTGAAAATAAAATTTGTCGTCTGGTTCTTGGGTTTAGACTACTGTTCCAAGGCCAACCTTTGATAGATACTTGTGTTTCCTTTTGTCTCCTGTTTCGTGATGCCTGGACTGAATTCTGGTTAGAGACAGGACACACATCCCAAAACTTCAGGTGAAATTCGCCTATTCTAATTTGAATCATCTATTTGTAAAGTCTTGACGTTTATTCATGTTTTGTTGTAATATCTATTGTAATAATGAAATGAGCAGTTGTTCATTCTCAACTCGATCTTGATTTAAGGAACACAGCTGCATTGTGTTCTAATAGGATGTTCAGTCTGGGATATGAGAAGATTCCATTCTGGTCTAGATCTAGTCTAGAGATAGACCTAAAGTCTACCAACTCCTTAACCTATGGTTGAGGGCCTATATATTTTCCTCTGTGTTGCATGAAAAAGTACTAGTCTAACATTGTATCGAGATTCTCAAGTCTATGAGCATGAAACTGAAATTGAAAATCGAAAGCAATATTCATCTAGTCTAGACTAGATAGAGCATAGAACGATGAGCTGAGATCTAAGACTGCTATCCTAGCTTGTGTATGTGTCAGTCAATATAAAAACATGCTTTGTTATTAACTAGATAGGAAATCATGTATTAAGACTATCTTAAAGTTTTTTGCCAGTAAATGGACTAAATGTTTAAGTGTGAAATATTAGCCATTCTCTAAAGATATTTTGCCAATGTAAGAGTTGAGAATTGTATGTAAACCTCTAGACCTCTATCTTTCTTTAGACTGGTGCCATTGACACTCTGCTATGGAGCCAGGCCTGCGAGTGGTGAGGGGTCCGGATTGGAAATGGGGCAACCAGGACAATGGGGAGGGGTACGTGGGCACAGTGGTGGAGATAGGTAAGCCTGGCAGTCAGACCTCTCCAGACAAGACTGTGGTTGTGCAGTGGGACTCCGGAGCAAGGACCAACTACAGGGTGGGATACCAGGGAGCCTTTGACCTTCGAGTGTTTGATAATGCCCCTATTGGTGAGTCTTTCTTTCATTCATTTCAGGAATATTTTACGAGTTCAACAATTTTTTATAAACAAGTCTTGAGTGTTTTACTAGGGACAAAAACTTTAATCTGTTCAATGATTAATTTAATGTTGAACATTTTATGAAAGAAATTAACTTGATTTTACAAATGTGGGTTAAAGAAGTTGTTTTTCTTTTTTTCTGCAGCTCTCTAATTTTGAGAAAATTGTACTGTCATGTGTGGACATATTTTTATAGAAAGAAGAGATGATGGTTGCGATTTGTTGAGCTGATTTATCATTATGATTTTTTAGAAAAAATTAAATGATTTGGATCAGATATTGTGACTGATTTTTTAAAATGAAAGCTTCTTATTTATCTAGATAAATGCTCTGCATTTCAGGTGTAAAACACAACAAGATCAAATGCGACTCTTGCAAGACACAGGGCATCCAGGGTCTGCGATGGAAGTGTACCCGTTGCAGAGACTTTGACCTGTGTACCCAGTGCTACATGGCAGATAAGCACGATATGAACCATTCTTTTATGCGGTTTGAAACAGAGAAGTCAGAAGGGTAAGGGTAATCAATTTATGATAGAAGTTTGGCTTTCTTTCATTGATATTGCGCATATATATCCGCTTACAAGATTTGCTATTGATTTATAAAGTCTTAAAGCAGTTGAGTATGATTTAACATTTATTACCCATCAAGTGGTCAGATCAAATGACAAAAATAGAAATAAAGCAGATCTCATAAACTAGATAACAAGTAAAGTTTGTGGCAGGGACTTAAAAAAATAATAGAAGTTCTATGAATATTTGTCTAGGTATTATATTATGTGTTGTTTCTCCCCTCCTCCAGAGTTCTATGAATATTTGTCTAGGTATTATATTATGTGTTGTTTCTCCCCTCCTCCAGAACCAAAGTGCCAAAGCGTTCAGCCAGCCAAGGTCAGATGTTGCAGGTGATGGGAGTGTTTGCAGGGGCCAGGGTGTGTCGTGGCCCTGACTGGGACTGGGGCAACCAGGATGGTAAGGGACAGCCTGAATCTACAAGCCATTGAGTGTGTGTGTGTGTGTGTGTGATGTGCTCTCTTATCTCCATGTCTGCCGTCCTCCTATCTTGAACTAAGTTGTGCAAGACTGAAAGCGTGTGGGCGCTTACATGACCATAGAAGTTGCAAGTGCCCTAAAACTCTCAATTAACAAAAACAAACAAAAGCGTGTGTGTTCAGTCACCTCCCATTTTGTGTTTTTGATTTGTATGAAATGTCCTGTTCTGGACCGAGTATTACTGTCAGTGGTCATTTCAATGTGGTCGGTTACAGACTTCTTAAATTTGATTTTAAGTAAATAATAGTGGGGTGTTCTTGTGTTGCTTGAATATGTTGCCGTACGGTACTGTAAACAGATGTTGATCTGGAAGGCATTTATAGTGCCGTATACTATGTATTTCTTATCCTTCTTGGGTTGGGGGAATCCATTAAACAGGCAAAATAGAGAAAGACCAAATCTGTGTCAGAGTTTATTTTTTATTGAAAGAATGTAAGAAACATTTATTTTGTGGTAAGATTTTGAGTGGGTAAAATGAAAATGATGAGTGTATGTATGACAATCTGTCCATTGTGTTTGTCCTTTCAGGTGGAGAAGGCAAAGTTGGGAAGGTGACAGACATCCGGGGCTGGGACTCTGAGTCCAGTCGCAGTGTTGCCCACGTAACGTGGTCCTCTGGATGCACCAACGTGTACCGCATGGGCCACAAGGGCAAGGTGGACCTCAAGTACATGCACCCTGCCACTGGAGGACAGTACTACCGGGACCACTTGGCTGTCCTGGGTAGGTCAAAGGTCATGGGGTGCAGGGCCCCTTGCTACCAAACACAGTGTAAAAAGGGAGGGGATCGCTAGGCCAGTGGTTATCAAAGGTGAAACAAAGGGAGTGATTAGCAGGCCAGTATGATGTGATAAAGACAAAGCAAGACAGACAGAAAAGCGACATTTCAACCAAAGGTCTTCATCAGGACAAACAAAATAAACCAAACACATTTGGACATTCCTCGTGGTTCATGTTACCGTACAGTCTTCTGATGAAGAACTGTTTTAGATGTGTGTGCATGTTGTAGGTGTACAATTAAATAGTATTATATTATATATTTGTAGCTGTAGGGATGAAACTGGAAAGAGTTAGGAAAGATGGCCCAGGATAGAGTTAAATGGAAGGAGCTTGTCTGTAGCCTATACCCTGCCAGGGGTGGAAGGCTATGATGATAATGACATTTGTAGCTGCTTTGTGTTTAGATAAATTTTTTTTTTATTTTGTAGAGGGGGAGGGGGGTAAGAGTTTGGTTTGTTGCCAGTCGTGTGTTTTCTTCGCTTATTATTTAACTATGGACTGTATCACAACACTGCCTTTTTTCTTTACAATTACATCTATCCAAGTTTTATGAAGGGTTTTGATGGATGTTCCCGTTTCAAATGCTTATATGCAATGGTGGGCGGTTGTAATGTTAATATAATAGTTTAGAACGCTATAATGTGCCCTCAGATTGACAATGTGATTCTTTTATTGTTGTTTGCTGCATGCAGGCCAAAATGTGGAAACGCAGACACAGACTCCTGCCAGCTGCTTCAAGGTCGGGGACAAGGTGCGTTGTGACCTTGAATTGGAAGTCCTGAAGCAGATGCAGGAAGGTCACGGAGGATGGAACCCTCGGATGGGAGAGGTGTGTACAGTGTACCTACCAAGGCACGGCCCTGGGATTGACCAGCCTTCTGACTGTCTCTCCTTTCCTTGTCTGTCCACACTTGGGTAGACCTTGTGTTGTGCATGAGGTGTATTGAAGAAAAGGGAGAGATTGACATTACTAAAGCATGTGGGGCCGGTTTCATGACAGGAGACCAAAGCTTAGTCCGAGACTAAGTTCTAAATTTAGCTCGACTTCAGTACGGGGTGAATTATTTCTTGTCTCTCTCTCTCCTCCTCCCCACACCCCCTCCCTCTCTCTCTTTCTCTCTCTCTATCCTTTCAATTACATGCACTATACAATAAATGGACAAGAAATATTACAGGAAGTTGAAAGTGGGCGTGTCTCATGACACATATTAGGGACACAACAGGCCGGTTTCATGACATGAGACCCGAGACTTTGGTCTAAATTTGGCACGGTTTCGGTACGGAATGAATTGTTTTTAATTTTTCGAGTGTTCAAAATATTCAAAGGGAGCCTAAATTGAGCTAAATTTAGAACTTAGCCTCGGACTAAAAACTAGCCTCGCGTCATGAAACCAGTCCATGGAGGATAACGTCTGTCCTGTTGGAATGTTGTCAAGTGCTACTCCTGCTATAGTAATGTTTTGACTACTCACATGCACCACATTGAAAACAAGTTTTGTGTATTTTCATTATGTATAGTTATGACTAGAGGGTTAATGGTTGACTCTGAAGTGTGAGGAAACATTCAAGGTGTACCACTAAATTTTATATCATCTTTTTGATATAGCTGTTAATTAGAATTAAAGGAATAACAGTTGTTTGTTTTTGTTATTCGTTTAATTTTTTTTTAAAAGAAAAAGAAAAGCCGTTATGTCATCTCTTTCATGTTGTATCCTATTACAATTTCCATATCAGTGAATTGTTGTGATGTGATAACGTTATGTTTATGTTTCCACCACCAGTACCTGCACAAAGTGGGCACAGTACACCGCATCACTGACCGGGGGGATGTGCGAGTTCAGTATGAGGGCTGCCCCAATCGCTGGACCTTCCACAGTGACGCACTCACCAAGGTAAGTCACACACACACACACACACATATATAATATGATCATAGCTGTTGAAAGCACCCTAAAACTCTCAATAAACCAAACTGACAGACAGGAGATCCGACGTCTTTATTTACATGTAATTATATCATCCCATGCTTTGCCCTGTATTCCTTTCCCACAAAGATATATCTGCCCTTGAGATGGTTTGGCCGATTTCATGACGCAAAAGACACGTGTCAGTGTCATGAACTGGTTACATACTCTGTCACAGTATCTGCCTGCCAATAAACCCAGTTACAATTTACACCCTATCTCTTATGTCAGCTTTCTGCACAAGCAGATTCTCTTCAGTGTTAGAGGTTCTTATTAGCTGCTTCATTTCTTATTCTATATTAATTGTTGAGGTTTGTTATTGTAAATCTTGATACAATTTATTGGTTGGCTCCTTTCTCTATCAGTAAAGTCTCTTTCACAACATATCTCTACTAAACCATTATGCAGGGTAGATTGTTCACCTTAGAAAGGGTAGGTCCTGGTTTGGAATCCCGACTGCATCATGCCTTAGACAATAAATATGTAATTTTAGCAGTTAAAACTAGTTGGCCATTGTCAGTACACTGTGACTGGGTGAGATGTAATATGTTAGCTTGCTTTGAAAACTATGCGTTTGGTATGATCTAAAGTGTAGTGAAAAGACCAACCCAGCAACATGGGTCCTACAAGCTTCTTGTGGATCAATGATCCTGCTCTTGTCTCGCCAGTCAAGGGATTAACCCTTTCACTGCTAAGGACACCTTAGTCTTCAAAATTTATCAGTTCTTATACCCAATAAATCAGACTTCAGTGAACTGACATATGCCAAAATCCTGAAATTCAGACTTTTGGCATATATGTCAGTCCACTGAACTCTGATTTATCGGGTAGAAGAACACCCAATTTTTCAAGATTTTGCATATTTCGGTTAGAATCAGACCTCGCTGTGAAAAGGTTAACACCGACCACTTTTCTCAATGTAGAAATAAGAGGGTATAAAGGGAGCAGGTCACCCATTGAGTAATGGATGGTTGTTGTGTTGCATTGCATTGCAGGTGCATATATTCCAGGCAGACGACTACGTGAGAATCTCAGAAAACCTGGAATTGGTCAAGCACTGGCAGCGGGAGCACGGAGAGTGGACCGAGGTCATGAAGACGGTCAGTGGGACTTATATTGAAAATGTTCTGTACAAAAATTATTGAAAATGTGTAGTAAATTCATCTCTTTACCAGCTGTCCATGTGTAAGTAGTAGGAAGTCCTTTTGAGCCTGATGACCCATGGAGACAGAGCTTATCCCGGTTTCTGTAGTGTGAAGCGGACAAATGACAATGGCTGCCACTCTCTGGATAGGACATTGCTCTATTGCAGATTTCTTACCCCAACCGAAAAATTGTGGATCGGTACCCATTTCACACCTGGGTGGAGTGAGACAATCAGGGTAAATTTTCTTGCCCCAAGGAAAAACTGGGAATTTTTAGATTCCCTGGTAGGAATCCACCCCCAGTGACCCAGGCTGTGTGCTGCATTGCTACCAGTTTGGCCACCACCCCTCCCTATAGTATCATATCAATGTGTAGGATGTATTCATTTTATAGTCAAGAGTCAACAGATGAGTATTTCAATAAAAGTCTTTGACAAGTTTTTACTGTGTGCCCTCCCCAGACTTTGGGCCGAGTGGGTGTCGTGAAGAAAGTGTACACAGACGGGGACCTGCGGGTGCACATCAGTGGCCAGGACTGGACCTTCAGCCCCATGTGTTGTACCCTGGTGCCACACGGGGCAGAGGACATGAACAACACACTCAGCTCTGCACACGACAGGGAGGACCCCATACATCATGGTAAACACTATCTATCTATCTATCTATCTATCTATCTATCTATCTATCTATCTATCTATCTATCTAATTGCTATCTATCTTTTTATCTATCTATCTCTCTATCTATCTATCTATTTATATGCCTTAGAGCTGTCCTTGTCAGGGAGGCATGGATGACCCCCCCCACCCCCCCATTATTATTCCATTCTTCCATTCCATTCTCTTGCTCTTTGAGTGTGATCTGTGTTTGTTCATATATCTGTTTATCTCAAGGTAGCTAATTTTTTTTCTCTTTTTTTTTTTTTGCGTAATGAAATAATAAGGAACAACCAGACCTGTGAGACAAGATCGATATTTACTCTACAGAAATTGTTCCTTTTTGCTCTACAGAAATTGTTCCTTTTTGCTCTACAGAAATTGTTCCCTTTTGCTCTACAGAAATTGTTCCCTTTTCCTCTACAGAAATTGTTCCCTTTTCCTCTACAGAAATTGTTCCCTTTTCCTCTACAGAAATTGTTCCTTTTTACTCTACAGAAATTGTTCCCTTTTCCTCTACAGAAATTGTTCCCTTTTCCTCTACAGAAGTTGTTCCCTTTTCCTCTACAGAAATTGTTCCTTTTTCCTCTACAGAAATTGTTCCCTTTTCCTCTACAGAAATTGTT
>JAUEKZ010012419.1:0-18864 GCA_031471865.1 Melibe leonina | reverse complement strand
CTCTATCTGTGCTCTTTTTCTCTTTCGTTCTCTCTCCCCCCCCCCCTCCCCCTCTCTCTCTCTCTCTCTCTCTCTCTCTCTGTATCTCTTTCTCTGCATCGCAAGGCACAACCTCGGAGGTGGAAGGAAGGATCACACTCTCCAACATACTGGTAAGAGTGGGAGGTGTTAAATGAAAAGGTGGTGGTGGGTCACGTGCCACACGCAAGTAGAAGAGTATCACTATTATAGAGGGTGGAGGGAAGGGGGAGGGGGAATCCTCATGCATATTATGTTCGAGTTTGATTGATATGAAAATGGTGTTAAAATAGTCAAACATGCAAACATTTGCTGGAGTTCGGACATTTAAATATATAATACACACACACGCACAAACAAACGGAAAGGCAAACATTTTTATTATCATGCGCACTTAAAGTCTGGTACATATACTTATATATATATAAACGTATACTATATATATATAGTGTGACGTCCCGAGTAGGGTCTATTCACATTAATAGTAAAGTGCACTCCTAGAGGGAGCTGGTATAGAACATAATGCAGACTTACCCGTAGTGAAAGAAAAAATATCTACAGTATATACGTATCTTTAACATACCAAAAAACAAAAAACAAATGAAGCAACCCTCTGCCAGTACGAGTCCTCCCCCACTTACTCCCTACCATTAGCATTCGCCATTTAGACTCCCAATAAACGTGACATCATAATATTGTGACATTGCGTGACATCTCAAGGCCCGATCCACACCCCACTCCTAAACTCACAGGCCCACCCACCTCGCTCCTCATCACCCTCTCGCATATCTCACCAAAGCATGAAACGTGAATTCGTGCTCCGCCCCACGCAAGGCTTCGGATAATTATCGTCCTTCATGATGCCATTTTTTTAAATGATTGTAAATACGGCCATAAAAAAATAATTTGTTTATGATGTCAAAAGCCGTAATAAGATTAATTGATAAACTAAAAACCCGTTATAAATTAACACAGCTCTTCTCTTGTGACAAGAGCAGAAAACGTTTTAAATGGGCTCTGTTATTCAAATGAGATGTCATCACAGATGCAACAAGGGTTAATAAAAATGGTGTGGCTGATTTTTAAAAAAGCAAGGCTAAAAACTACATCGACTCAATGCGATCAAAGCCTCGGCACAGTGGTTTAGATTGAAGGAGTAAAGGAAATTACTTTACTCAAGTATCCTTTTAGTAGAAAAATAATCACAAGAAGAGGTGGACAAAAGGTTCAAAGGCAAGATTTTAAGTACCAGGCTAGGAAATTGCAGCATTTTGCATTGGTTTCAAAAGGTGCTTCTGCAAAGGGGACAAACATATCTGTAGATTGAGATTGCCGTAAGAGAATTAACAACACAGTCAGGTCGAGGAGTTGGCAGTAACTAACTTTATGTAAAGCGCTGTACATCTTACCTCGGGTTTCTCTACTTATCTTCCAGTTGACAAAGAAAAGAATTATTTAAAAAAAATAATAACTTACTCTTTAAATAGTGTAGTTTGCGAGTCTGCGCTGAAGTAGCACAAGGGAAATAAGCAAGGAAAAAGTAAGAAAATAAACCCACGGTTATAATCCTTGGCATGTTGGCGTTCAACATGACTTATAATAGTTGAGGGTTAGTGAGTTTATGTTTGGACTTTTGTTTTGTTTGTTTATTGAGAGTTTTAAGGCGCTTGCAACTGATATGGTTATATAAGCGCCCAGGGGTAAGTAAGATGAAAGGCTAGTTAAAAGATCAGCCAGACTTTGACCCTGCAAGGGATGATTCACAGAGAGTAAACAACGGCAAGTGTCTGCACCAAGTAATAAACTTAAGAGCGAATGCATGATAATGAATCATAACGATATCAAATCAAGCTTGATTACCACAGGACAAATACATGTGAAACAACTTTAGACGTGACTGTAATAAACCACGCATGAGAATAATCGGTGAGAAATGCGGGACCTATAGAGACAAACATCAATTCTCCACTGCACTCAATCCCACCCAGCTAATGGCAGATTCCGTGCGGCTAATGGACGATTGGATATTCCGCTCACAGACCGAACTGCATGTCAATGTTATGGCATCGGCACCACAAGAAATGTCACTGGGAATCAGGACCACTATCCACAACCAGTCCCCTGCCTCCCCTTCCCCTCTCCCCTCTCCCTTCTCCCTGCCTCCCCTCTCCCCTCTCCCTTCTCCCTGCCTCCCCTCTCCCCTCTCCCTTCTCCCTGCCTCCCCTCTCCCTGCCTCCCCTTTCCCCTCTCCCTGCCTCTCCTCTCCTTTCTCCCTGCCCCCCCCTCTCCCTTCTCCCTGCCCCCTCTCCCTTCTCCCTGCCTTCCCTCTCCCTTCTCCCTTCTCTGGCCCTGGCGCAGACGCCAAGCCATGTAATGCAAACATCCATCAGTGTCGACATGAACCTCTAGTCGGTGCACCTATAGATACCCATATTTTCTTTCAGTACCAATATTAATATTACAACATACGTAACTACATATCAACTGAGCAAGATACCTCAACGTGTATGTATAAATTGATATAATGCACTTCCTATACATATTAAGATAATATATATACATATATCCATCTACCTACCTATCTATCTATTTATATATATATATATATATATATATATATATATGTATATATATATATATATCCATCGTACCATCTATCTCTCCATGTATATCTCTATCTATCAATTTATCCATCCATCTATCTATCAATCTACCTATCTATCTATCTATCTATCTATCTATCTATCTATTTGTCTATCTATCTATCTGTCTATCTATCTATCTATCTATCTATCTATCTATCTATCTCTCTTTCTATCTATCTCCGTATCTGTCTGCCTGTCTGTCTGTTTATCGATCAGCCTATCGGTCAGTCTGTTTGTTTATCTGTGTGTCTGTCTATGCGTCTATGAGATACCAATCTCTCAGTCTATCGGTCTGTCTGTCTATCCGTCTGTCTGTCAGTCTGCCTGTCTGTCTGTCTGTTAGTCTGTCTGTCAGGGGTGACTATGTAATCGTACCAGTTATGGAGCTGACGCCATTCGATTGTTTTGATGTTTTAAGTCAATTTTCTCATAACTGTCAGAAAAGGCGAAGAAAGTGACACACGCATGAACAACCTTGAAAACATATTTGTGGATTTATGATTTTTTTTTAAACTGCGGAAATGCATTATAAAATTTACACTAACACGCTACAATTTCTTTATCATTTGTTTTGTGATTTAATATTTTTCTTATGCCATCGTGATCTTACTGAAGTCCCTAGTCAGTAAATTTTTTTTCAGATATAAGATCTAGCCTAGTCTATCTCTTCTTAGGTATAATAAGAGTCTTTCTCTAGAGTTTAAACCTTAGTGTTCATACTTAGTACACATCGGTTTAAACCCTTCGCATCGGGATACAATTCTAACCGACAGAAATGCAAAACCTTAAAAATGTACAAGTTAGATAAATCATATATCAGTGAACTGACATACGCTAAATGCCTGACATTGGGTATAGATATATCAGTTCACTGAAATCTGATTGATCTGTAGGAAGATGAGTCTTGAAGACGTTGATGAAACAATCTTATCAGTAAATGGGTTCAGAATAATAACATAATTCCAGCAATCTTATGCTTATCTATTATATACATCGCGTTTACACTTTTTTCTGATGTGATCATCTGGGGGAAAAAAAAGAATTTTGAACTTGAAATGTCATCCGCAGACGGCTGCATACACTTTACGAGGTCAACGGTTGATCGACCTGATATAACGAAACCGTTAACTGGTTCCGGTATGCGATTTGTTTAAATATGGCGACTGCTGGACAGCAACAGGAGATAAGGGAATAGTTTTTACTGTGCTAGCCTGCAAACATCTCAGTGGAGACAATGTCAGCGGAGTTTCTCTTAATTGAGGCTGCAACAGCTTCTTTAGTGCGAGAATATCTGAGCCGGAAGGTGAGTTCATGATGCACTTTCACGTTAGAATAAGTATTAGTGTAACACGGAACAGGCAAAATGAGAAGAAAACGTTGTGTGACTATCTATCTATCTAGCGAATTCAAAGGAGCAAGACCAAAAATGCCTTGATCCTAAACACAATTAAACACTCAACACATTGAGCTGATCACCTGCTCTGTTTTACCTTTATAAAAAAAAAAATTCTGGTTTTGTAAATGGTTAGGCTTGTAAATTATATTCATGGCAGTCGTAATTTCTTTTTTAGCTTCAACTCGGTTTTTATATAGTAACTACAGTTAACTGATTCAGACCCGTGGGGTTTTACAAAGATTCCTACACACCCTCACACCCCTTGTTTTGATAATGGGGTGGTTGTATGAGATCATGTATTGTGACCTTAATACTAAACATTTAACCCATAGAGTTGTATCTATATATGATTGTTTTTGTTTGAATACAGAGTGTGAATAAGTTGTTTATTTGTGTGTTTGTGTTCCAAAATTTTAATGTTGTGTTTGTGAAAACAGAAAAAAATCTGATGGAAAAAAAACATGATGTGATTTTTCTACTTACCTTTAGCAAAATCCATGTCGTGTTCATTAATAATTCAAATGAAACAATCTATAGATCATTCATATTTGAATGTGTATGGACAATTTCACAATGATACGTAAAGAACTTTTAAAAAAATCATTTTTGAAAAATTACTTTTTATCTATATTTCACTATATATAGCTCTATATTTATAACAAAATTGAGGGGATCGCCTAAATCTACATTTACCCCTCACTAACATGATTTTCATTACTGCCACACAATTTTGATTGACTAGGGTCATAACTAGACCCATCAGTATCTTCCATTTCATTCAAAGTAATGTCATTGAACAGTTATAAAAGGCTTTTTCTGACGTTTATGAGTAGGTTGATCCGCCATCTTGTTTGTTTTGGTCACGCTGTTACCACTTGTTTATCAAAAAAGAACAGAGAATCACAAATAAATAACCGCCACACAATGACACCATGATTCAAAAGAAAGCCAAATTCATGTGGATTCAGGATATGCATAGTAGTATTAGTTTCGTATTTTTGGTAATCGTTGAAATATCCGAAACCAAATGAGCTTTGTGTCCAGCTTATGGGCTTTTTGCAAAGGACAGCGAGCCGTGCACTGCGGCTTATGGGCTCTAATCAGTTAAACCTAGTTATACCGCCAGGTGTGCGGAAAACACTAAGTTGGTGGTAAGACGAAAAGTACTTTTTATATCCAAGTCATAAATGTTCTTGAATAGATGTTAGCGGTAGGCAAGAACGGTGGTATAAGGGGTGGCAGTAAAACAAGATTTAAGTGTATGCTCAAAATGAAGGCAAAGAAATCCATTTATTTTCCTAAAAAGGAATATCAACACCACACTGACATCTGTTTTATTTATCCTAATGTTTGAGGCATTTTTTTAGTTTCCAGATGGAATTTTTTATTTCGAACACAAGTTCATATTGCCATATAGATTAAATTATGTAATTTAGTCATCATAGTTTTAACAATTTGTCTCCGGAATTTTTTTCTGCTCTGTGCTGGAATTTGTTTTAACTAGCTGTTTGACAATGAGTGACATTTTAAAAAATTTATTAAGAATAGTTCTATGCAAGACTTTCACACATTTCACCCATCAATGAAATTAGAGGGAACTTTACTTTGCATACAATGTGCAAGAAAGAGTGATAGATGAACATGTAATTGCAAGATAAGAGAAGAATACTGAGCTGCAACATTATCAAAATGGGATGAAAAGGCATACAAAATTGAGCATTACCCTTAATGATGTCAGAATCTGATGGGAAGGGTGTCTGAAGTCAGGATAATTTATCTCTCCAGTCAGATAATGCTGTCATTTTCATTGGAAATGATACAATACAACATTCTATCTAGAAAATTCTTATTTTTATTTTGTTGCATTTTATCCAATGTTTAGGGTCTCAAGTTGACGCTGGAGAAAATGGATGAGGAGTTACCTCGTACGGAGCAGAGTATCAGCAATCGGCAAGCTCTTATGAAATATCTTCATTTGGATAAACTGATGAAAAAGAACAAGGTACATTTGTTTTTTGAGCTGACAACCAACACAAAGATATATTTTACATTTTCTTCCCTCCCCATTTTAGCTTTCACTTAAGGCTCTATGGTCTTTTTCGCTTGATTTATGTGAAAGATTCTCTTTCATTTAGTTTACTAATGCTGCTGCTGCATCCTATTAAGTTTCTCAGGAAGAACCACATCAAGTCAAAGTGGATGCTCATATCGATTTACATTCACAAGTTGATCTTTTCTCTGTCTTTGAACAACTTTAATTTCTCCAACTAGATGGTTTTATCTTATAAACTTAATTTGTCATCAAGTTAAAAGCTGTATGTTCTTTTATACTGACCAGTCATTCCGACCATTTCACTATTTTGTAGGAGCAGCTTCAGCCTCTGAAGGCAATGTTGGAGATTATGACCCGTTTTTTCATGGAACAAAAAGGACCTGAACATAAAGATTCTGACCATCGTTCAGGATCTGATGGTCTATCAGGTTTGACATCTACAAATGACTTTAGCCCCCAGTTGAATGAACCAGAGGAGCCATGTGTTCTAAGGCCAAAATCTCGTCCAACCACCGCAGCTCTAAGACTAGGAAAGGGTAATAGTAAAACTTAGCTTGTTGTAAGAAATAAAGTTTTGCTGGATGAGAGGGGTGTAAAGGATGAAATAATATTCAACATCTAATGATTTGTTGTATATTTGCAATCTTTTCATGTATTTGTATAAAGGGAAATTCCAGTTTCTCTGTTATAAAAAAAGCAAGTATATGAACTAATTTTTTTTTTCTTCACATTTTGTCATGTATGTCAGTTTCTCATCATGTTAATTGCTCAAGAGTTTTCAAATATCATTGTTATTGTTTTTGTCTATTGTTATACTGCTTTTTGTGGCATATAATCCTCTCATTACTTTTGAATGCCTGATTCATTAAAACAGGGAAAGATAATGACCTGGTCTTGGATGAAAATGTCGAGGGAGAGACACTCATGGGTAGTGGAATGTCTGGACTCCTTTCAACAAATGAAAAACTGTCAGAGAGTTTTTACCCTTCCAAATCCCACTCCAACCGTCCTGTATCTTCAAAGCACAGGCCTGGAGCTGTAATCAGCAATAGTGATGTAAGTTATGACGGATGTTACTCTATGATAATTATCAAAAGAGTCAACAGCATTAATCATGCAATTTCCCAAGCCAAAGTCTGAAAACTCTGAACAGTTCTTTTGAGCAATCTTGGATGTGAATGTGGTAACAATATTATTATTGCTGCAGTTAGTTTCTTTTTTTGGTTTGTTGTTGCTAGTTGAATGCCTTTTTTGATAAATTTGGTCATATCAAAAGCAGAGCTCTCCAGAAACTTAAAATGCTGCCACACAGAGATCAAATGTAGGGTTCACTCAGATAGCGAACCTAGTCACATTGTACTGACACCTGGTCAACCAGTCCTTGTACTGTTCCCAAAACGTTAAGTGCCTGGCGGGAAAGGTGCTAAAATGCAGATTTTAATGTTTTAGGCATGAAGAGCCCAGGATTTTAACCCCGTACTTACTAATTACAAGGTGACGCTTTAGCTATATTTGGCTTCAGAGACACTCAGTCAGATTCATTGTAGATGAAGGTGTCATAGACCAGGATGTTTATTTCCCAAGTGTTGATTCATTTGATCAAGCGCAATGTAAATCAATGTCAATGATTTAAGCTGATTTATTTTTTATTTTGTTAAGAAATTTTTTTGCCAAATTTCTTAACCTTTTGCTGAATTTTAGACAAACAATTTCATCGCAGTTATTGGCAAAATTGCAGCAGAAATAGAATGTAGCTGACATATTTTGACATTTGATACTTTCTACTCTAGCATTTAATTTTTATTGTTTTCATAGCACAGTCTACAACGACGTCACTCATCGCAAGCCACCAGGCAGAAATCTGGCACCTCCAGAATGTCTGCCTCGCAGCAGACGCCACACCACCAGCAGCCATCACACCAAGTCACTTTCCCTCAGTATGACAGTCCCAAGTTCTTGTCCAACGGACAATCCAATTCTCCCAAAGAAATTCCTGCCTCAAATGACTTATCATTTCTTAGCCAACCGAAAACAGCAGGGAGAACAAAGAAGCCAATTCAGAGTGAATCCTCACCGGTCTCCTTTGAAGCGTTGCTAATGAAAGGGGAGGAGCGGGCTAACCTGCTGCAGAGGATCGGCATCGACAAGAAGAGTGAGGACAGCCCGTCTGACCAGTCCTATAGTGTGGAATGCTCCAGTATGGGCTGGGACAAAGCACCTGGCCAGCTCTCTAATAGGAGAAGGTAGGATATACCTACAACCCCACTCCGTTTGTCAAGTGTGTTGTTTTTTGTCTTTATCATATTTACTCATATAAGCAATGTTTTTAACTTCCTGGACGAAAAAAAAGATGCAATTATTTTTATTTTTTTTAGTAAGAATTATATTGAAACAAAGTTTATTCAAAATGTTTCAAATAAAAAAAATTAAGACAATGCAAAGCTATTATCCAAACATTTTCATATGTATATATATACACACATACAGGTTATGTTTTTCTTAATGGTAATAAATTTGATCATTGACACAATAATATCAAAGGGTTTTATTGTACAGATAGTTCTCTTAGCACCATTCTCCTATGGCTGTTCATTGACAAACTTTGGAATTCTTTTTTACTACATGCCAGCATATTTCCAATGTTTATTCTTAAAGTGATCCAAGTCTGTTAAGCAATCATCGACCGTCAGATCTGGAATTTGGAGAAGTAGAAGATGACCTTGATGTTGACATTAGTGACCTTCAAATCCAGAGACCAAGCTCTTCCTTGCAAAAACCAAAAACCCTCCAGAAAATTCCATCTACTCCGATTGACATAAAAACTGCCATGGTAAGTAGTGATAAGAACAAATAATGACTTTCATTCATGTTCTTGTATTATTCTAGTTTTCTTGTTTAACCGGATAACTGTCGCATGGAAATTTCTGTGGCGCCATGATACTTTTTGGTGATTTATATGGTTTCATAAAACTGCGATTTCACCACATATTTCTAGTCAAAATAGCCGGTAGCCATATTTTTTTTAGAGGTTTTGAAATTTCCTGTTCGAAAGCTATTGTTTGGGAGAGAAAAAATTACCAATTATAACCTTGACCCTTGATGACACCTAAAAAATCTTAAAGCAAGATTGACCTTCGATTACAATTACAAAACGAAACATGAAAAAGTAGAGATAGAGCACAATAGTAAATGACAAAGTTATTGACTTGTTGTGTTACTTCATTGACCATTGTTTTCAGAACCTGAAAAATCTTGTTCTGGGATCTCCTTGCCAACGCTACTCAGACGAGTGGCTCCTGCAAAGCTTCTGTTTCTCTGACATGCCAGACTTGAAGTACGGCATTGTGCAGAAAAAGGTACAGAATTACAGAACTAATTCTGCTTGTCTCATGTTACAGGACTCCTCCTTTATATAATTTTCCTCTCTCTCTCCCTCTCTATCTTTTTTTCTCCCTCTCCCTTTCTCTTTCTCCCTCTCTCTCTCTCTCTCTCTCTATTTTTCTCTTTTTCCTTGTCGCCTTCAAACAAACATGGGAATTACAAAAGTCAGATTTTGATAAGATTCATTTGTTACCCCAAATACAATTACAAGTAATAATTCTGATATTGGTTTTTCTTGTCATCCAGGGGGGGCCGTGTGGGGTGCTTGCTGCAATGCAGGCCTGTGTCTTACAGGAAATTGTTTTCGGACCAGACAAGCTTGCCTCTGGCAAATGGTAGGTGGGACTTTCTGTTTCTCATGCAGCCATGTTTTAACATTTTGAAGAAAAAAGAATTTCAACAGTTTAAAGTAAGGGCTGTTATAAAACTCTGATTTTTTCTAAAGAATAATTACAGTGCTATCGTTCACATCCAACAGTCTATATTTTCTGTAATGCTATGAGGATTGATCGCAAGGAGTTTTTATAGCATTATTCTGCTCTGTTTAGATGGCCTTGATAAATTCCAAATTATGCAAGTGTCTTCCTCATAATAACTTTGACATAGATGGAAAGTATTATTTTCCTTATTGATTTTAAAATATACATAGCAGTTCATCTTATTTATCTTCATCAATCAATTTAGGAAACAATCTTTATTTCGTGACTGAAAAGGCCAGAGTATTCTAGGTGTCATTTGTAACTGCATAGAGTAACAAATAGATTGTCCTATTGTAATAATAATAATAATAAATCTTTATTGTCCTCAAATAGTGGCAATTTTTCATTTGCTTACACATCAATGTTAATCAACTCATTCACACATGCATTTATTAGTGATACGGTACATCACAAGTATTGACAAACGACCATACACGTAAACCCATTCACTAACTTCCCTGTCACCATCCACGCAGTATCTTTATCATATTGTGTCTGTGTGTTCCTGTAGGAGAAATCCTAATCGACAGGAGCGTTCCCGATCCTTAGCCCAGGCACTGGCCACCTTACTGTGGAGAGCAGGAGGCGAGGCAAGAGCTGTGGTCACAATGTAAGTTCAAGGCCAAGATGTGTCATGGTTTTTTTTGTATCAGTTTGTTTTTCATATTTTAACACTTTACCGTAGCACCTTGCAATAATGTGAGACAGGAGTATTCATGTTATTGTCACTCCTTACAATAGTAACTCAAAAGGTCTATAAAACCAGTCAGTTTGATCTTTCCTGCACATGCGCACTCACCATTCTTGGTGCTGCAAAACTGAAACTGTTTGGTTCTGTCTGGGTCTGAGCTGAAGACTCTCAAGCAGGTACCTGGTATAGACTTTATTTCATTCAGTCAATGGATGAAGGTTTGGTCTGTTGTAAGGAATTTGCCTATCTTTGAGCTATTACAAATTACACCTTAGAGGAACTGATTCTTGCTGTCTGTAATTTTTACTTTCACTTTTTGATGCTCTCTGATTTGTTCAAGTACCAATCTGTTGATGCTTCTAAGGGATTAGGTGTTGTGACGTTAACAGTGATAATACTGTGCCTATCCTTTAGGTTGGGAGTACAATATTGCAAGATGTTTATTTGAAAATCAAATCTCATAATGTGTGACAGGATTGATTTTGGAGGGGGTTTGAATTTCTTTGTATTGGTTGTGATAACAATAACTGGTCATATTTGTTTGCACATTCATCCCTTTCATCCTTGTGATTTCGTGGCATATCTAATTTCCTATTATGAAATGCAAAGAGCCAGGAGTCATCTGGAACTATCTTTGCCCTTATATAAGTAGTGAATTTTGTTTTTGTTTTTATAAGACCATCCGACAGTGTTCACTTGATGAGCAGTTCAAAGTTCAAGCAAGACGAGGTGACAGAAAAGGTGAGCCGAGCTATAGCACAGCCATGCACTTGCACTTCTTTCTGTCCAAGCTCTGTGTTAACTTATAGGGTTGTCTCTCTTGTCCTCCTCTAGTTGATGTCATTGTGAATTTATTTCATAGTTTGCACACCAGCATTTACTGTTAGTAACTTGGAAAAAAAACGTTGAGATTTTTGGAAGTTAATTATTATTATTCTCATATTATTTTAAAATTTAAGCAGGGCAGCTGAGATACATTAATAATGTACAGCTGGAGTCTGACAAAAATGCAAGAACCGGAAACACATACATGTAAATCTATGTATAATGTATCTCATCCATGTACCAAAATCTTTCACTAATGATCAGGTCTCTCTTTCTCATATGTTCAAATTTTCAGTTGTCCCTATACACATTCACCGACTACCAAGAACTGTCAGGATTTCTGCAGCAGTCAGTGACACAGGTGTGTACATCTCTTTCCACTTGCACATCATATCAGCCTTTTTGACTTGATATGGTCATGAGGTCTGTGATGGAATAATCCCCTGGCTACGTTTTGAAATATAGGGAGGTAGATATGTTTTAAGTTGTGAAGATAGAGACTGTCATTCTAAATGATTACATTTATTGTTTGATTGACTCCTTGCCTTTTCGAAACTTAACATTTATTTTGCACTTCTGCCATATTAGAACCGAAACTGCAAAACTTTCAAAGAATACTTACTATAGAGAATAAAACAGACCTATATAGAACTATATCCTGTATAAAAACTATATTCTAAGAGACCATTTGTTTGAAACACAATGTCAATTATATTCTAACAGACCATTTGTCTGAAATACAATGTCAATTATAATCTAACAGACCATTTGTCTGAAACACAATGTCTTATCCTGAATTGTCTTTCTTTATGTTTGATATAGGTACTCTTCATTTCATGAATTCCTATTCCCAATCTTCTGTCCTAGTAAGGAAATGGAATATGTGGTTGACTGTAGTAGACAGGTTTTATGGTGACATTTATTGTGGGTGGCTGGCTATGCGTACAGAAACAGTTTGTGTTGCTGCCTTGATTTCAGTGATCACATTGGTAATGAATCTGAAAGCCTGACAAGACAGACAGTCATTATGAATTTTATTTTTTTATCTTTCTCTCGTTCATCATTTAGTTTGAGAGTGACGGAAGTCCAGGAGTGATCCTCACAATGTACTCAGCAATCCTATCCAGAAAACCTCATCAGTGAGTCTGTCTGTGTGTTTGCTTGTATGCTATTCTTTGCAAGGATATCAAGTAAAAAACCTGACTTACTTTGCTACAGCTTGAAAAGTTTTATTTTACAACTGATATGCTAGACATCAAATAGATTGTGACTTGTTTTAGTTTTATCATGGCTATTGTTACAAACAATTTTCTGACACATTTATTACTGCTTCTCTCTCCAGAGTCAAGTCAGACTTTGACAGCCCAGATTGCAAGATGATTGCAGCTCATGGCTACTGCACACAAGTATGTTGCCTAGCTAAAGGGAAGCAACATTGATTGTTGCAAATAACTAATAATAATAATAATGGATGACATTTTTGAGCGCATTTCCACCAAAGTGCTCAATGTGCTTTTACAAATTGCAAATAATTTTGGGGGAAAAAACAAAAACAAAAACAAAAAATATGCAACATTATACATCTTCAAAGCAAGTCACATTCTAAAAGCAATGGGGAAATACGAGTAAATTATAATTAATTTGTACACAGGATTGGCATAACACAGGGAGTAGACAATGATGATGACCAAAATGCCAATAGCAGCAACGTTGTTTTTTTTTAAGTGAGTAACATACTCAGGCTGCGTGGTTGGGTCAGGAAGACTTTATCCTTCTTGTACAAGGTATCTGGCATAGTGCAGTAGGTTGCCATAACCTTTCATAATGCCTTGACTTTTGTTAAGTCTAAACAAATCTAACACTTCATTTAATGCTGGATCATACTGGATGGACAGGAAGGTGCTGAAAAATATTATACTTTGACTGGGTTTCAAGCTGGTGTAACCATCACAAGAATTTAATGTTGAGCAATTGTCAGATTCTCTGTGGACTTATCTATTTTGGTAATGGAGTAGCTTCAAACTTAGTGACAAACATAATATTTTTTCTCTTAATTATCACTCATGACTGTTCAAACCCTTTTAGTTTGGATGCACACATGATGAGAGGGTGACACCGGTTGATTGTCTTTGCACAGGAACTGGTGAATCTCATGCTGACGGGACAAGCTGTCTCAAATGTATTCAATGACACTATGAACCTTGGATCTGATGAAAGCGGAGATATGATGATTCTGAAAGGTCCATCTGGGCGCTCTGACATAGGCCTCCTCTCTTTGTTTGAACATTACAAGTCTTGCCAGGTATTTTTTTCTCTTTAAGTTTGTTACATATATTGCAAGAAATTAAAAAGCTTCATGTTTTTATCAATACAGATTAAAGTTACATGATAATTTGTGTATCATAGTTTTAAGTTCTTAGGTCTGTCACTGATGTTGCAAAAATTCCTTACGCCAAGTGAGAAATAAATATTTACTTTCAATAAAAAAGAAAGAAAAAAACATCTTGAAAGTACTTTGAATATTTTCAAAGAAACAAAAGAAACAAAGAATCAATCTTGTCAATAGAATAATTAAATAAAAATTGAACCTATTGATATCAAGAAAAATAGGTAACAATATGCCTTTGAGTTTCACTTTTAGTCTTTCATTTCAATTTCTCTTGGCTTTTTCTCTCTTTCTTACTATTTATACATGCAGGTTGGGACATACCTCAAAACCCCAAAGTACCCAATATGGGTGGTCTGCAGTGAGAGCCACTTCAGTGTATTGTTCTCCTCACGCAGAGACCTGGTCAATGACTGGAAAGTGGAGAAACGCTTTGACCTTTTCTACTATGATGGACTGGCCAATCAGCAGGAGGAGATCAAACTCACTGTCTGTAGGTCACAGGCTTGTACTTGTACTCTCTACTCCTACCAGGAGGCTGTACTGTTATGTCCATGACACATTTTTCCATAAAACAAAACTATCACTATCAGTAAAGTAAAATGAGACCCATTCTCATTATCAGTAACCGAGTGTCAAGTATCACCAGGGGTTCTGTACAGTCTTAATTTCTAGATATACTGCATAGTGACAGTGTGGTAATTTGCCATCACTTGCCCTCTGCCTTTATTTTTGCTTGCACAGAATATAAATACACCTGGCTTCCCATTTTCTGCTGGGTAAATAGGAAGGCCGTGAAAAAATATCTTGATCCAACTGGGATTCAACCTGAGCCAAATGGCATGAAGATTTGGAGCTGAGCGGTAATCCGCAAACGCTTTTACTGACTGAGCTATCGAGCCGATTATCATTAGCCATGCAAATAATGCCCAAAAGGAGAGAAAAAAAGGATTCAGTTGTGCATTCATAGATTCTTAATACATAATAAAACTTCTGTTGTTTGGTCTCTAAATAAAATTAAGTGTGTTAGAAGCAGGTAAATATATATAATTAGTACTGTGTGTTCTAAATCTCAGTGGCCATACAATAATTATAAAACAAGGATATCATTGAAATCCCAAAGCACTTTATCTCTTTTTATTACTAAAATATGATTTGTTTTCTCTAATATTTAAAACATATTTTTTGGTATGGCGCTGGGAAGGAATAACACTGAAGTAGGCATTGTGTGTTAAGTGATATAATAGAATGCAAGTCTATAATTGCCTTTTATTGCTTCCAGCCAATCTCAACCGTTCATACAACCACAAAGTGTCAGAAGATGATCTGGTACCTCCTTTGGAGCTCTGCATACGAACAAAGTAAGTGGGACGTATATTATGTACAAATTATCCACTCCTTTGTCAATGTAGGGCGAAAGAATTTGAATTTCTTAGACTTGAAATTTATATGTTTTTATACCTACAGGCTTTAATTCAAATAAATATTTTTAAAGGACTCACTTATTATTATTGATAACTGTACACTGTATGTTCATTTCCCACTTTGTAATTTGTAAGTACCAAGCTCTTGTCATACAAACCCATAAAACTAATTCTTCTTGAAAAAAAAGTAAGCGGTGGATAATCTCTGCTATTTGACCATATGCAGACATGAAAACTGTTTTGACAGCAAACAATTGTATATTCATGGCCACGTTACATGCTACGCGACTGGTAAAGCAAGACAACCAGTAGCTGGTGAAATAAAGTGGCCAGTGCCGAACAGAAAACCACACTGCTTTTTGTTTTGTTTATGTTCCTAGTCCTAGCTGATTTGGCTTCCAAATAAACACCTCTTCTAAGTTTATGCATGTCTCTATCTACGATATGTGTTAATTGTTGCCAGATGGGCTGATGCTGAAATTGACTGGAACGGCTACGACCCTATTTTGTGATACAAGCACCAAGACAAGTCCGCAGCTATGATTGTGATAATGACAACCTCTCTCTACACCATTCACCTCTCAATCACTGTCATCATACCCACATTGGTTATGAACCTTTCATGATACTTATACATTGACATTGATGTTCAGTTGCTAGTTTTATTATTGTTTAATTTCATGTAGCATGTCTTATGTTGATAAAAAAAAAACCAAATTGAGACCCTGTACAAGAGACTGGAACCCTAAAGTGCTGAATCATAAGCCTAAAATATTCTCTTTGTACATCGCCTAGTGGTCATAGTTCCATGCGTACATACTCTCACAAAATGTTTAGCATTTATAGATTTTACACTCTACTTGGATAAACAAAATACTGTATTATTAGCATATATATCTAATGAGTTGACTATATGCTTAGAAAATAATTCAAAAGGGTGCACTTATTTATTGCAGAGAGGAATTTGAAAATATTCAATATCATCATGAGATGAATCGCATATTTCCCGCACCAAACGGCGCTGTTCTTGCAACTTTAACTAGCCTATCATCTTACTTACCCCTGGGCGCTTATGTGACCATAGCAGTTGCAAGCGCCCTAAAACTCTCAATAAACAAACAATCACCAAACGGCGCTGTGTGCATTTTAATGAATGGATTTCTTTCACGCGATTGACTGTCTTTATAAGTGTGTGATAAAGATATCTGCCATGGATACTGTCTTCAGCATACCTTACATTATGTCATATTATAACTAATAACAAAAGGCATTTGGGTGCTGTTTGTTGGTTTTTCTCAAGTAAATCACAGAAGGTAGTGTTAAAAATTATCTAGTAGAGTAGTTGGTGCACCTAATATGGATAATACAGTATTACACTTTGTTTTTGGGACAAGGAGGGCCAGGTAGCCATTTTACTGCTTGGTCGACAATGTGGTTTTTCAGTTCCAGAACAGGAGAATCGAACCCAGAACCTTCAGAACAGAAGTCTGATGCTCTTCCAACAGAGATAATGCACGCCAAGGAAAGTAAATACGTATATCAACTGATTCTGTGACTATGATCTATTTTTCATTCTCTGTTCCTTATCAGATCAATGTTAGGTACTTTTAAATATTTCAATTTCAATAAACCTACTCTAGATTTACATCATTGTTTTCTTTCACTTGAATTTCAGATTGTTTCTTATCGGTATTGGTAAATGCCTTAACCCTTTCACTGCTAAGGACACAAAAATATTCAAGGTTTGCCTCTTCTTATACCAGATAAATCAGATTTCATTGAACTGATATGCCAAAAGCCTGAAATTCATCATCTGTCAGTTCACTGAAATCTAATCATCTTGTAAAGAACACCTACATTTTCAAGATTTTGCATATTTCAGTTTGGATAGAATCAGACCTCGCTGTGGAAGAGTTAACTTCGTAGCTGTCAAGCTACCGGTCACAATGGATTATCTGTAAATGCTTCTTCTGTTTTTTCTCTTTTACCTGTCATCTTACTTTTTCCAGCACTCACCAGTGCTCCCTAGCTAGCATACACACACAGCTGTTTTGTATCTTTTAGTTCAGTCTTGGTCCTGCCTGTTGTCCTAACAAATGTATGGTTATCCCCCATGGTTTACACTATGGTACCTAACTACAGGGTCACTTGCTATCTAGAAGGATTGAGTACATTTGAACACAAAGGCGGTAGAATATCCTGGGTCTCCCTGGACCACAATGGTGCATGATGTAGGCAGTAGCCATAATCCTTTGTTTGTGTGTCCTGCTTTGTGATTGTGAGAGGTGATGGTTTTTTTCCTGTAAATCATCTCTTTGTCACCTTTTTAGAAAGATCATATGTTTTTCTTTGTCGATCATCTCTCTATGAAATGTGCCTGGCAGGGTAAAGGTTTTTGACTAGCCTATCATCTTACTTATCCCTGTCGACTTATATGACCATAGCAGTTGCAAGCGCCCTAAAACTCTCAATAAACTAACAACATAGACAGTAAATGACCCTGTGTGTTTGTTATTTAAGTACATGTACACTCAAAGTAAAACATTGGGGGTGACCAATAGTCTTCTAGGAAAACTGGCAGGACCAAGACTGAAATTAACAGACACATAACAGCTGTGTGGGTGTGCTTATATTAATTAGGCAAGCACTAGAGAGAGTGCTAGTTAGAGAAAGCAAGAGGATTATGATATGTGAAACCAAAAGAAGAAACAGGCACCAACCAAAAGCCACCAACCATTGGCAGAAAAAGTAATACAATACTAGGACAATGTAGATGAAGGAAAAAGAGAAAAAAAAACAGAAGTGGAGCCCATCATGGACACACGCCAACCTCCAACTACTTTTTTACAGCTGTTTTTATATCTGGAAACTGAAAGTAAGGCCATATTACTTTATATATGTAGTATTAGTAAAACAACAGACTTATATTCAAAAGCTTTGATAGATACTTGTTTGTTTATTGAGAGCAAGTTTTAGGGCGCTTTCAACTGCTAAGGTCATATCAGTGCCCAGGGGTAAGTAAGATGATAGGTAAGTTAAAAGAATAGCGACACTTCACAGAGAGATGATTTACAAGGTAAAAAAATTAATTTATTATAATCTCTCAATAAAGTTGACAAGGAGATGATTTACAGTACAGGAAAAAACCATCTCCTTTGACAATCATAGGAGAGAAAGACACACATACAGATGATGGTTACCACCCACATCATGCATTATGGTTCAAGGAGACCCAAGATATTCTACCGCCCTTTGTGTACAAAAGTACTCAGTCCTTCTAGATAGAAAGTGACCCTGTAGTTAGGTATCACAATGTAGTAAATCATGGGGGATGACCAGAAGTCTGTTAGGACGACAGGCAGGATCAAGACTGAGCTAACAGATACAAAACAGCAGTGTGTGTATTCTTACAGGTGAAGGCAAAAGAGTTTGTTTGTTTAATGGGAGTTTTAGGGCACTTGCAATTGCTATGGTCATATTAGCGCCCAAGGGTAAATAAGATGATAGGCTAGTTAAAAGAATAGCCAGACTTTGACCCTGCCAGGGACGTTTCACAGAGAGATGAT